>LQNK01000237.1:357083-375268 GCA_001586405.1 Phoebis sennae
GTTGCCACGGGATCACATGTTACGCGGGTGAAACCGCAGGGCGCGACAAGTATCTTATAATTCTATTGTAGATTTCGATTCGTAAGTTTTATACTTGTTTCGTCACCTATACTCTAAGATCTAAGATTTCGTATCATTTAAAGGCACACCTTACCTCGATATCTGTGACTGCGACATACCTCGGTCGCTTCAGCATATTTAAACATCAGATAACATTACGAATACTTGCCAATACCACAGATAATATAATACTATACTAAAGATTTCCGAGTTTGACCTATTCGTTAATATATTTATTTATTTATTTACACTTTATTTGTACACTTGATACAAGTACAGATATTAATGTATTCTAATAACGTAACAATCAATACAGAGGGCGGCCTTATCATTCAAAAGTGATCTCTTCCAGGCAATGCACTGAAATAGGAGATGATATTGCAGGAGGCAGATAAAAGTGTTTATACCAGGGATTTTATGGATACGACATTTCAGGTACGGACGAAACAATTAAAATACTGGATTCGAATTCGGATTCGGATACGGATACGGATAAGAAAATATTTCGGATTATCCGTTCGTTTCAGATAGTTTCGATTATGGATAGTAATTAGATTTTTAATAATATTTTAGATGCGAAATTAACTCTATCTGTTTGTGTTTGTATCTTCTTAACACCTAAACCACTGGGTAAACTTTTGTACAGAAACTGTTTGGAACCCGAGAACCGAACCCTTTTTATCCCGGGAATCCCAAGGGAACACGGATATACGCGTAAAACCGCGTAGCACAGATTAGTATTCTATAAAATTAAAATTATTGATAATTTGGTGTCATCAAATTCCAAATACCGTTCCTCCATTCCCAATCGTATACCGCGCTTTTTAAAAAAGGAACACCGTTTTATTGGGTGCGGATGAATATTGAATGAAATGATTTATGAGCATTAACAAAAGAGTTTATCATACCGGGTCAATTGTTTTCTTTTTGTGGCTTCCAAATTTAAATTCGTAAGTGATTGGATATTAGTCGATTGGAATTATAAGCGGAGTTATTTACGAGAGTTAGTTCATTTGTGACGAATGAAATTAACAACCCAATAATTATTAACATACAAAATGGTATATAACTTATTTGTAGGTGTTCAGAACAACAATCTCTTTCTTATCAGTTTAAACACTTCCGTGTATATAACAAATATATTTATATGACATGTAATACAGATTATATAATTATAAGTAAAAGTACTTATCCGAATAAAATACATTAAAATGCTCTCATGGAGAAAGAATCACCTCAGTTTTTCCTTTGTCTCAAAATTGAGCAAAATATTTTTAATTCTAAGCAAAATGCACATTTCAATGATGATTTTTATAAGAAACTAACTGTGCGCCGCGGTTTCACCCGCGTTTAACTGTTTTCCCCGTTCCCGTGGGATTAGATCAAAATCCTTTCTTAGCGGATGCCTACGTCATAACATCTACCTGCATGCCAAATTTCAGCCCGATCCGTGCAGCAGTTTGGGCTGTGCGTTGGTAGATCACTATGTCATTTCGTCAGTCATTCATTCATTCATTTTTCACCTTTGAATTTTATATAAATAAAGATAAGTGAATCTTTCCCATTGGAACGTTGACCCAACACGTTCCATAATATATAGCTCCTCTAACCGATTTCGGCCATGGTGGCCAATCTGAACAGAGACTAGCCAGCAGCGTAGGAGATACTATAGCACACAAGTGTATGTACGCGAACACAGGTGCACTCTATTCCTTTACTCTCATCGTCTCTTTCCATAGCCATGCACAAAAATGCACTTTCCATAGTAAAGCAAAAAACACATACATTTCATATTAATTAATTTAAAAAGTGAAATGAACCCGTATCTTATCGCGTTCGCTCCACGCGTGAACTAATTAAGGAATTAACATAACGTAACTGTAGGTTTTAATTAAATTAATCTTTGTGCAATCGAGAGCTTTATTATTATGTATCTAGTAGGGTTATGTGCGATAACCTTTACTGACAATGTGTTAATGGTTAGTGGAATGGCTGCTTTATTAATCGGGAAAGAGAATGGGAATCGTGCTTTGAAACGGTTAAGAAAATAGAAGATAATTTTCCATAGACACCAAAAATATTTTCAATTTGCTGATCCGCGCGGCTTCGGTCCCGTAGCATAATATAGAGCCTATAAAATATAGCTTATGTTACTCGTGGATAATGTGGCTTTCGAATGGTGAAAGAATTTTTAAAATCGGTCTAGTAGTTTTTGAGCCATGCAAACAAACAAAGTTTTTAGTAGATGATCTATTTCATCCATTTACTAAGGACCTCAGAAATTTTGCTTTCTGTTCCTGTTTTAGATGCTGCTTCTCGTCTTTTATTAATCCTTCATTTATCAAATTGAAATCAGATTAAACAATGTGGCATAATTAAACCACTATTTTATGTTATCTGTTAATATTAGTCTCTACAAAATAATTTTAACTTCATACCAGTTAAAAAGTCTTCTGAAATTAAATCAAATTTAATTTAAAATTCCCAAATCGAATATAGAATCGTTCAATACAAGATTCCCGAAAGATCTTCGAAAATTCTTGAAGTCAACTGTTTCAAATTTGGAATTGAAATCGAATTTAGAGCTTGAATGTTTTGAATGTCACCTCAAATTCTAATTCTAAATTCAAAAATCGAATTACGAACTTTCGAACGTCTTTTCGTATCCTCATACAAAATTCAAAAATGCTCATTGACTTCGTATCAGTACGCATAGCGCAGAGGTTGGTGTAGGTAGGGCTGCGGGCAGATGTTAGCCCCTCGTTAGCGAACATGCGCCGTTCTGCCTACATCTTAATTAAGAGCTTGCGTCCGGAACACGGTATGGCAACGAGAAAGTACAATGCTTGACGACAACCATCGTTTAATATAAAATTATTGTTTTAGAATGAAGTGTTAGGAAATAAAATTAATTTTAGTCTCAAAAGTGTATTTCATTAAGTAATAGAGTATGAAAAATACGTGACTTGTGAGGTTTTCGATTTCATGGAATGTTTGAGCAATGATTGTATGAGTGATAGTTAGGTGAGTATTTTTGGAACATTTTTTTAAATATTTAAGATTATCTGACGCTATAAATATCTTTTCCAAAGTGATTTACTCTGTAAGCTACCGTGTCATGGAAGAGACCAAGTTTAAGACGAAAAAGGAAGCTGATATACATTTGCCTGCTTGCTTTTCCAGGATTCATTTCTATATAGTATTAACTTACCTTACATCATTACAGGTGAATATTTAAACCCTAAATAAACAAATATCTATGTAATGTGTGAACGAATTCAAAAATATTTTATATTCACAGCCTATCACCACCACCTTGCATACGTTATAAAACTGAAAATAAGATACTTTCTCGTTGCCATACCCTTATTAGGTCGAATATTGATGACCAATTAAGCCTCGTGTTCGAGCAATCTCGGCTACCAGAGATAAGGGCATTTGTTGGCGTCTACCAAGAGACAACTTTATGCTAATTTACCCCCCCTCCCCCCTCTCCCGCTGGTCTTAATCGACCGGACCGAGTCCATTGAATCTCTCAATGTTAATTGCCTTGAGGGTTCAAACGAGATTCGTTTTAAATGTGCAAATACTAAATTTTTGTATAAAATTGGCGGTAGACGAAAAATTTCTTTACTATTATAAAGAAGAGGCTTGATTACTTTGTTTGTTTGAATTAAATAGGCGCTTAAACAACTAGACCGATTTTAAAAAAAACCTCCACTAGAATCTTTCATACACCCTGATGATAGCTGTATTTTACTATGAAGAAATAGATAACTACTTTTAGTCTTCACCTAAAAACCTAAGCTTTTAAGAGTTTACTAATATAATTAACTTTCTTCATTTATAATTGAGCTACCTGTTATTAAAGACGAGTACACATACAAGGTCATTCGCTTTAAATTATGTAAAAGTAGTCTTTCTTATATTTATCACGTATGATGCAAAGACTGGAGTGATTTTATGGGACATAATTATGTCTCATAATAGCGACTATAATTCGCACAACGCCATCCATCAAGCGATGTTTGCCAGCAACGCTTCGCCCTTTCATTCGATCTCACTCATAAAATTTATGAAGATTACAACCGACAATCACGCCTACTCAAGGAATCAATGGACACTTACCTTCACCTATACGAGAGATTTATTAGACCCTATTCGAATATAATCTCCACTAATTCACCGTAGAAAAACGTTCATAACCACCTGGACAATCGTCGCTTTGTTGTTAGTCTCAATATATTTTAAATGACTCCTTGACGGCCGCTCTTCAAGGCGATCCTATTGTGACTGACGATGGAGTTCCTTTTTCAAAATCGAATGCCGGGATATTTATTTTGAATTAAGAATGATTTCTTTTTTAGCTGCCGTCTGACGTGTGCCGCGCATTAGGGCCCTTTGTTGACGTTATATTAATGAAGGTTGCATATGTTTTTCTCCTTTTTTAATGGACTACCGCATAGCTTGGAAATCCTACAAATATGTATTATTAAAATGAAAGTTTGATGCGTGTGCTTAGTTGTTTGGATGGATTTTGAAAATTCCTGTACATGTACATATATAATTAATTAAAAAAATCTTTAGAACCCGAATTTAAGGCCAGCTAAGCCGCGGCTAGGCTAGTGTTTTCAATAATTCTTATATTTATATAATTCACTGTTATCAATTAAATCGATCTTTTTATCAATTAAGTTTATATTAAGGTTGAACAAGACCGCCTCTCTGGTCCAGTTTTTAGGTCCTAAGTTCGATCTTGATAAAGACGAAAAAATCTTCTTCGTTTCGCAAGAGCAGAGGAACTTGCCCCAATGGGGGACATAGGACTTCACTTAAGGTTATATTAATAACAAATACACGTGTAATAATAGGAACCTACACGTGTATTAGCACAATTTGAATGAGAGGTAATCTATATTCATATTATAAAGATACATTTGTGTGTAATGTGTTACCTCTTGATGGAACTGCATCTTGATTGATTTACACAAAAAACACTTCACTACACTGTACAACTGTGGAACTAGTGAAGTGTTTTTTTGTACAAATCAAGATGCAGTTCCATCAAGGTAACAATACAAAATATAAATAATGTAATGTGTGTTTTTAAACGCAAATTGCTGGTCCCATTTCAAAATTTCTTTCACCATTAGAAAGCTTGATTTTCACTGCGTTACAAAGGCTTTATAACATTATTCTAAGACAATAATTAACAAATACATGTGTAATAGGAACTACCTACTAACTTACAGCACAATTTGAATGAGACGTTATCTATATTAATATTGTAAAGATAGGTATATTTGAAAAGAAAGAAAGTTTCCCTTTCTTCTTTCTTCTTCTTCTTTCTTTCTTTAAAGATAAATTTGTGTAATGTGTATATTTGTAATGTTTTCACGCAAATTGCTGGTCCGATTTCAAAAATTATTTCACTATTAGAAAGCTGTATGATCACTGCGTGACATAGGCTGTATAACATTAAGCTAAGACAGTAATTAACAAATACATGTGTACAAGTGTCGTTACAAAGTAAGATATATTAGCACAATTTGTATGAATGTCATTGTTCATTTGTTATTGTGAGGTCGCTAATTGGTTTCTGCAAAGTTTAAGCGTTGATTAAAGCCTTGAATACGTGATTGTTTGAGGGATTTTAAATGTTTACTTTGTTAAATTGTTTAATAAAGTAGTAAATTACAACTACTAAGATATTTTTTGAGGGAAATAATTAAATGAATATAAATATTCCCTGGACATTTTACAGAACGCCATCTACATCAACTAGATAACTGATACATACTTAGACATACTTTTTTTGTAAATACAGACAGCAGAAAATTACAATGTTCATCACATATCACATATTGTGCTATCTACTTAATATTCATTGTACTCTTATTGACTCAATATTGTAAAGAAATGTAGGGTACTATGCTTCTCATGGCCTGAATTAAAATAAATTTACCTACTCCTGATTGTCACATTCCCCTACGTTAAAGTCAAAAAGTTGATTTTCTAAATTGGCCTCTTTCTTGCGCTTTTAGATCGTCATATACATTTACGTAATTAATATTTTTTAAACGTATATGATGCTTTAAAGCGCCTCGAAAGAGGCCAATTTGGAACATAATTTTTTTGACTTTGTAATTGTATGTATGTATTGTAAGCGTATGTAACTCCATACTATCCTGTATCTGTTTTTAGCGTTACCGCAGATTTTCTATTAACCAAGCAAATGATGACGAATTAAATTTAAAACGATGACGTGATAAAGGTGCGACCGGATAACAGGAAAAACCCGAGAGAAGCCGTGTTTATTAATTAGTCGATGTTAATTATACACGTATAAGCACTTGTAAATCACGATTGTCTTGTGAATCATGCGAAATTAAATATTGTAGTGGAATTTTTTAAGTTTGTGTAAATATATATATTTTTTTTCATTTCATTTCATTTTACGCAACTTAAGTGGGTGTTGTGCTAAGTATCCACATATAATCGGATTCATTTACACCAATATTATAAGGAGGAAAACTTTAAAACTACTGGAATGATTTTAAAAATTCTTTCACCATTCAAAAGCTACATTATCCAAAAGTGACATGAGGGTATATACACTCTACATACTTCGCTTCACACACTTAGATCCACGTGGTTTCAACTTCAATCAACTAGTTATTTGTATAGAAAAAGCGATGCTTACGATGCCTATGATGATGACGTTTGAGGAACTATCTACCGCCTTCTATCTTTCTGAGCAGTTCCGACATTGGGACCTTCACGAAGAGAGCCTATAAATACCTTAGAGCCTGGCAATGTTCTCGTGATGCGTCTAACGTCGCAAACTCGCAAGTAACTATGGGCGGCGTCGATCACTTTCCATCATGTGACTCACCTGCTTGGCGATAAAAAAAAACAAAAGGTGGACAGAGTTGTGTGACATTCGATACAGAGAATATAACGATCAATCGAAATTCGATGTGTTCGATGCGTATGGAGCAATAAAATGTTCCTGTTGAAATCATTATTATATTTATCATTATACTTATTTATAATTTAGCTACTCAATGCGGTTTCATCCGCGTACCTGCGGGATTTTTGGGATAAAAAGTGGCCTATGAGTTATTCTGAATAAGGATTCAGAATAACATAATTTAGTATTCAGATAGGTTCTTACCTATCTGAATACTAAATTTCAATTATATCCGATCAGTAGTTTTTGTATAAAATAATATAAAACATGCATAAATACATGCTCACAAACTTTCACATTTATAATATGACTAGGGTTGCAGGATAGCAACGAGAGTTCAATAAATAATACGTAACCGATAATCCCCAAATCACGAAAATTTCGATTTCTCACTAATTTCTCAACAAATTGTAGGTGATCCATTCCCAGGTGTTGATCTAATTTCTCTAAGTGACGATAACTACACTAGTTCAAGTGAATATAGTCTGTGGGAAAATTAACTTTGGTTTCGTGTATGGATACAGTTATATAGGGTGTTCCTTTTATTCCAAAAATGTTTTTGTGGTGAACAATGAATGCAATATATGATATGCATATACTAATGTACAATAATGCAGATAATATTGTACTAAGAACAATTACAATCATACGATAAGTCTGTTTAGGGCATGGATGATGCTACTTATAGATCAAACTGTAATATGTAGGTATTATTTTGACTATTTCTTTAAAAAACAAACAATTAAATACTTGTGTATTTTTGTTCCGCAATCGGAAAGCTTGTGTCTACTTTTTAATTTTCTGTAATTTTATTAACCGTATGTGTTTCCTTCTGTACCACATTAGTAGCAATTCCACATTGATTTAGTATGCAAATAAGATTTAAAATGTCACAAAATATTGTCTAATGAAACAATATATTATACAAGTATGCGCACAATTATATTGTATCATCACCTTTAGATTTTACGTAATCATAATGCATACAAATATTGCTACTCAATCAACTTATTGAATTGTTATAAGAGCGTATTGCCATTGTCGATATTTAACTAAAAAGTACACCCTGTATAAGCTGCATAGTTACTTCCTATTAGCCGATAAGTAGCGTGCATACAGACATACATGTACCGTGGGTACGGCTGGAGGAAATTACATTAGCGAATTGTAAACTAACGTCAAATGCTGTGAGAACTTGGAGATGGGAAGACTTAATGTTTTGGGATTGACATAAATAAACACCATGTATCATGTGAACTTCCTGGTGCAATGGTTGGCTCGAGTGAGTTTGTGTTTTTAAGGATCTAGGTTCAAGAAGCATTGTGAGAGTAAAGGAATAGAGAACGCACATGTGCTTGCGTACACACTTGTGCTATAGTACTTGAACCTAGACCCTTATAAACAAAAAAACGCGCTCAGTTGGCTGATCTCGGTAGAGATTAGCCGCCGTGGCCGAAATTCCGTCAGGAGGAACGTTTTTTTTTCAAGCAGCTTAATGCGGTAAAGCTAAATTCGCCTAGAATTGTCAGGATTTTATTGTTTTACATAACAAATAAATGACAATTTAAATACTTTAAACGAAAATAGTTTAATGAAATATAAAAAAAAATTTAACGAAAATAATTTAATGGTGATGTTGAATATGTTTATTATTATAAAAGTAAATAGACCCATTTGTATGTAATTTTATAGTCAAGCCTACAAATTTTAATTAAAAATTAAAGTTTTGTCTTCCTTGCACACATAACTACTTTTTTAATACTAGGATCATCATTACATATTAAAATAATTTAAAAAACTATTTTCTTATTTATAGAGTATTCAAATATGTCAATGAAAAATATCCAACAATTTTGAGTAAAATTCAGTATAACTGCAATGGTGGGTAGATAGTGAAATGATAATTGTGTGTTGGTGTCTCGAAGGTTCTAATGACTTGTAATATACCACACAGAGTGGGCTGGTTAGTGTGGAGATGGAGTTATCTGTCATTTTATATAGAAATGTATTTAATATATAGTAAAATTCAACATAACTGCGATGGTGGGTAGAT
Organism: Phoebis sennae; assembly: GCA_001586405.1. Taxonomy (NCBI): domain Eukaryota; kingdom Metazoa; phylum Arthropoda; class Insecta; order Lepidoptera; family Pieridae; genus Phoebis; species Phoebis sennae. The sequence continues at coordinate 366,170 of LQNK01000237.1, forward strand.
AGTAAAATGATAATTGTGTGTTGGTGTCTCAGAGGTTCTAATGGCTTGTAATATGCCACACAGAGTGGCCTGGTTAGTGTGGAGATGGAATTATCTATCATTTTATATAGAAATGTATTTAATATAAACAAAGTAAAATTCAGCATAATTGCGTTAGTGTGGAGCGGGAGTTACCTATAATTTTATGTAAATTTCTCACTTTTTAGAAGGTTTGTATGTGTCAAGAAGTAATAATTTTTAAATAGAAATGAAGATAGTTAAAATCTAGGCCCGGACTTGTTATTGTATCAGAAAGACTATCTCTCCGATACCCAGACTCTGTAGACTTTTTAACGATTATGCCAAAGACTTCGACATGTTTTTTCTTACTGTTAATAAACTTAAGTTTCTGGTTCATCAACTAGGCTGACCCATTGTTGAACACAAATATTTAAAATTTTGTATATCATTACAATAACTTTAATTTTAGTCTTTCAGTACAGCAACTTTAATCATAGTTTACATTGTTATTACAACAACTTTTAGTTAAGTATGCGGTGTTTACCTACCTTAAATTGTACGCTTAGTTCTAAGATTAATTCTGTATTCACGTTTTTTACTTCGGTGTAACAATTATAAATATAACCAATAAATAGATAAATAAAAGGCGAAGTGGCAAGTGAAAAATAGCATCTTTATGTACGAAGATATAATACAAGTGTGAAAAAAATATGTACTTTTAGTAAAATGAAGTTGTTTGTATATTAATAAAAAATAGCAACTATTGTAATTGTTAGCTTATTTGTAGCCGTCTAAGAACAATAGATAAGTTTGCTACAAGAACCCGTTTCAATTGAAAAAAAAAACAACTTGTAATTATGTGTACTCGTATTTACAAACAATACTTATGTAAGTAAAGAAGCAATTACTTGCATAACACATCTCTCAATACGTTGGAAATGATAAGTCTAATTCAAAAACAATAAGAACTCATTTAAATGCCCAGTGACAAACCGCCACTCAAGTATCGTTTCTAACAGCCGGTTTCAATATTCTATCTATCCCTTGTTTTGCTTACTAAAGCCAGGCAAATCTATCAGTTTGCACTTACTTTGATTTCAATATACTGTCGACGGATAGCATTTGTTATGACTTTTGACAATCAGATGTCATTTAATCTGAGATTACAATCTATCCATAATCTGTGATATATTATTGAAAACGGGCGTTAATAAGCTTACAGAAATAATGTATTGTAAGAACCTATGCTTTGTAAGAACTCATAGTATTATTTGTAATATAACGTCATTGTATAACATCCTTATTGTAACCTTGTCTTGAGCAAATAAAGAAATTTGAATTTGAATTTGACTACGATTGGTTATCTATATGTTTCTTATCTAACAGCAAGATGGAATGTTCTAGAAATACTAATAAAAACATCAACGGTATCATGTTAATTAGTAAGATTTCAGTCCATGGCGGACAATTAGCAAGTCAAGATTACATTTACACGAGTTCTGTTGAATTAATTATTAATGGGTTCGATTTACGTGTAATAGAGGAGCAGATGTATCGCATGAAATATTTAAATTGTTTTTACATCTAAAATATCTATTTTAAAGTACAAAAGCAGTATAATATATATTATTTGATGTAGCACATTTTCTTGGGTTTTACTTACGTGAATAAGATGTTATTTAGTATAATCTTGTGTTTGTTTTAACGCGAGTACTTTCCATTTTAAATAAAATACTTTTTAAAGGATTTTTAACGCGGTTTATTATACATTATTTTACATTATTATTTAACCCGACGTTTCGAGCACTTTACAGCGAGCGTGGTCCCGGGAGACTGAGATGGCAGTTGTCTTCATGAGTGTTTCAAAAATTGTGTGTCTACCTCCATTTTTTTCCCCGAAGATGGTATTTGGAAAATTGGTTCGGATCCTTGCAAAATTGACTTACAGTGTCCTCTTGTCTTTTGCTTTGGGTTTTAAATTTTTTATAAGTGGGTCCCAGGTGTTAGAAAGTCTCAAACCATCTTCTCTATTGAATGTTTGATGTTTTTTAATTTCAATAGCCTCGCGTACCAGTCGTGGAAAGAATCTATTCTCCCGAGCGAGGATTTGTGGTTGGTCAAAGCGTATGTAATGGTTTGTTTTGTCAAGAGTGTGTTCGCATACAGCTGACTTTGAGTGACGCCTGTGCTTAATATCAGCAATATGTTCCTTAAGTCGACTTCCAATGCTTCTCTTAGTTTGACCTATGTATGAGAGGCCACAGTCACAGTCCAATTTGTATACCCCGGCATCTTGTAAAGGAATATTACTCTTCGCTGGTCTCTAGAATTGTTGAATCTTCTTGTGCGGCTTGTAAATAGTATTAATTGAAGCTCGTTTTAAGATCCTTCCAATTCTGTCAGTAACCCCCTTCACATATGGCAAGTAGGCTGGTAATCTTGGAACTGTAGGTGGCTTCATGCGGTTCCTCGGATGCTGTTGAGGTACTGGCAACTTGTTACTGCGAAGGACTCGCTTCACATGCTGCAGTTCCCCGCTTAGATGGTCAGCATCACAGAGGTGGTTGGCTCTCTGAAACAGTGAAAAACCGACAGCAGGAAGTTGGGAAGGGTGGTGGTGAGAATCACCATTGAGATACCTATCTGTGTGGGTTTGTTTCCTAAATACAGTATGGCCAATAGTACCCGCCCGTCCCCTTAAAATATTAATGTCAAGAAAGGCTAGAGAGCCAATTAATTCTTGCTCCATTGTAAATTTGATGTTATTATTAATGGAGCTAAGATGGTAAAAAATGCAGGTTTGTATTCTGTGGGAAGTATAGTAAATGTGTCACCTACATAGCGCTTGAAAAGCCTCGGTTTGATCGGGGCAGAAGCCAAGGCTCTCTCCTCGAAGTCCTCGAATCGTCGGGTTAAATAATAATGTAAAATAATGTATAATAAACCGCGTTTAAAATCCTTTAAAAAGTATTTTATTTAAGATGTTATTTGCTAAGCATGGTATTGGAAAAAATATTACCGATTACAAGGTGAAATAGCAAAAGTTATTTGCAGAGTGAAAAGAATCGATAACACTGTGTGCTATAGAATAAATTGAGGATGTCATATTGTAATTTTTAAATTAATAAATGAGATCCTGAAAATATCATAAATGCGAAAGTTTGTGAGGATGTATGTATGTTTGTGTTTGTTACTATTTATGCAAAAACTATTGAATAATCGTCTACCTCTATACGAAATTTCATCAAAATTCGATCAGTAGTTGCGGCATTTTCACACAAACATATATCAAAACATCCAAACTTTCACATTTATATAGGATGTAGAACATTACAAAGCATGAAAGTACAATTATAAAGCCCCCTCCACACTAAGCGACGCGACGATCCTACGACTTCATTATGGCGCGTCAAACGTACAGTCACGACACGACCGTACATACTTTCTCGACTGCCTTCTGTACTGTTTAACCGATTTACAAAATTGAGGTTCACACAATATTATTAAACTGTAAGGTATTCTAACTACATTAAGATATGCTTTTACAATATTAATTTAAATTACACTAATTTATTAAAATTTACGTAAATTTATCAATTTACACCAATAGTCCTATTTTATTATCTACTGACATTTCACCCGCTGGAAATACCCTTTTTTGAAAATATTCAATGTACCAAAATGCTCTGGTAGCTCTTTGCGTATATAGATGTCTATACGAATAATATAAAGAGGAAACATTTATATTTTTGTAGGTATGTCTGTTATGTTTTTCGACAACTACTGGACCGATTTCAAAAAATCTTTTATCATTACAAAACTGCATCTTCGCTCAGTGACATTGGCTGTAGGCTATATAACATTATGATACGAGAGCAAAACCACGCGGGACGGCTAGTCATTACTAATAAAAAAACCTGTATTTTTAATAAGTACATATTTATATTTGTTGTATAAAACAATTTTTTTATTAATTGATTATAATCAATCGTAAATGCTTCTAAAACTTATATAAACGTACCATGATCATATTATTTAGGATAAATAATAAAAACACAACAGGAAATACAAATAACTAAAATGATAAAATGATTTGGAAATTTGTAATGCAAATATTATATATTAATTTAATAATTGGTAATAACTATTTTACCTTATTCCTTTTTGGGCTTATATTTCTAGATAATTCAATCCTAATTATTCATAAATGTAAACAGTATAATAAAAGGAAATCTATTCTGTTGTTACTAGTTCAATTATTCACCATCTTAATGTTATGCTTCCCTGTTTTGAGCCTTATAAGCAATTTTAAATTATAAAAAAATTCTTCAATGTCGTAACAAAAATTGAAGAATTTTTATTAATAGTATTAAGAATACACTCCTGAGTAAAGTTTCTTCAATTTCGTAACCAAACTTGAAGAATTTTTTATTAATAGTATTAAGAATACATTCCTCAGTAAAGGTTCTATCGATGCATATCAAGCCCAAGATTGCCCTTTGCCCGTCGTGTTAGGCGCGGCCGTTTTAAGATTCCAATAATAGCGGTGTTAACAGCTTAACATTTGTTAGTGTTGATTTTAGAAATAATTGGCAACAATTACATTTGTGTATAAAAATATTTTTTAATATACAACGAACTTGACAGATCTATTAAAAGGTTGTAGGATTTTATATTCATTACGAAATAATGTACTATTTTATATGTACAATTTAGTTTGTTTGTTTAAGGCCTTTCCTTTAAATGCCTCTAAACCTAGACCATTGTATTCTATAAGAATATTTTTACAACATGACAACACTTTTTAAAATATTTTTTTAATAAAAAGTTTATGAACGTGTAATCCATTCGATCTCTTTCTATACGACCTACAAAAAAAATCCATAAAATAACAAAGCAACATCATTAAAAATAACACACAGCTCTATCCATTCCCAACAAATAGAATCAATTAGCGATTTTTGCAAGGTTACAGCGCTAATAAATAAACCTAATAAACAGATTGCAGATATAATAATTTATGTGGTTGTTTGTCGTGAGCGTAATAAGTTAATAAGGCTGTACTAGTAATTACAAATTACGGAGCGCCTCGACTGTTGATAATTCTTGAGATAACTCCACGCGGGGCGATTCTAGTAAGCTTTTATTTAGTTTAAAACTAAGAAGTAGTTTGTAAGTCTTTGTAGGATGCAGTTCACCTGATGTAAGCCGTGAGTACCTGTAAAACCAAAAGTTTCTACACTTATATTATAAAAAGAAAGACTTTGTTTGTTTGGTTGTAATAAATAAATAAATAAGTAATGAATAGGCTCAAAAACTACTGAACCAGTTTTAAAAATTCCTTCACCGTTTGAAAGCTATAACAGTGTGATATGGGAGCGAAGCCGTGCGGATCAGCTAGTACTAATATAAAAGAAGAACAGGAATATTTCAGGAGGAAAAATTGATACCTTAGAAGGATGATATATTATAAGCTGAGGCTTTCCTAATGAAATGACGGAGAAGAAATAGGACGGGAAAAGCGAGAAATATACCCTAATCTTTTTGAAAAGAGCAACTTGCTAGTTATTCTCAGTAAACATTGCTTCCAAATTAGTAGTAAAATATGTATCTGACGTTTTAAAAGAGTTTACAAAAAGCCAATTTGAAAAATAAACAATTTCAATTTGATAATAAGAGCCTTCAGTAGCACTAGTCTTATCACGAGACTAGCATTTTACAGTTATGTATAACATGTAGACTTTAGTTTCACCAAGTATATCTAGTGGGTGCATTTTTGACTACTGATGGAGAGGTCTCGTCTTCGACTCCTGGGTGGGGACAAAAAATGTTATTGAAATTTTTCTAACAAAAAGTGTCAATAACAGACCTAAGTCTGGAAGTTGGCGGTGTTGGAACACCCCCGTGTCTCGGAGAGCATGTAAAGCAGTCGGTCCTGCGCCATGATCTCTCTTCGGTCGTGTTGGACTGCCGTCACATTGGATTATGAGAGTAAAGATAAAAGAAAAAATACTTGTGCAAAACAAAAACACAGGTGCACTCCAATATCTCCTGCGTACTTGGCCGATCTATGTTGAGATTGGCTAGCATGACATATCATACAATAGATAGAGAGAGACGTACGAGAAGTGAACTCGTCTTCGTACTTTACTTTTTACACGTAAAAATGCGTATTTCAAATGGACGACAATCTCGATCAGACTGTTCTGATGTAGTCCAAGATATCGCGTCGGTGAACGATGTGAAAGTGTGTGTTGGGAGCGCGCTTTATATAGAACTAGCTGCGCCCCAAGGCTTCGCTCCCGTGGAAATATAAGGATGATATATAGCCTATAGCCTTCGTCAATGAATGGGCTATCTAACACTAAAAACAATTTCAAATCGGACCAGTAGCTCCTGAGATTAGCGCGTTATTTCATTATTTCTGTAGTATTTCGTAGAATAAATTTTCCCATTTTGTGGTATATCGTAGAATAAATTTTCCCACTTTGTGGTATATCGTAGAATAGCCCCTAGGGTCAGGTAAGTGAGCTGTAATGCACTTGCCACGAGCGCAGGGCTTATCGCGAGAGACTTGCACGTATGCACACATTTATATAAATGTGTAAACGTAATTAGACCCAAGATTGCATTTACACTAATGAGTTAGTTTAGCGTTTCTAAGAATTCGAGTATGTTCATTAAAAAAGAAAATTATACTATTTTTATTGTTGTCTGTTAATTAATATTTTTTGTTCTGTGATGTTCTGCACCACCTTCTGTAAAGTGTTTAAAATCTGATTAAATCCGATTATTATTCATAATATCCGATTATTTATTTATTTTTTAAATAAATAAATTATTTTTTGTTCAATGATGTTCCGCACTTCCTTTTGTAATAAGTTAAAATCCGGTTAAAGATGGTCTGAAAGAGATCGTTTTTTGGCATTAAGGCTGCTTTTGTAGCCTAAAATTACATGTTTTTTCTTTTATGTATGATGCATAAATGATATTGTATTCTATTGTATAAGAAAGAAAATGTTTTATTTGAAATACACAGATACTATAAAACATAACAAAGAATATAAAGAGGAGTGTGCATGGCAAATAGGGCAGCCACTCAGCTCACTTTAGTTCACGGGATTCGTATAATACAAGTACAAAATTCCTCTACAAAGGTAATAAATAAATTAGTTTAGATGTGAGAGATCAAAACTCCACAGACGATAACGTTAAATTATGTATAGGAATACTGTATTAGCGACTACCAATTAGGCAATATTAAATACTCAACATTAGTTTACAATATTTAGATTATAAATAAAAGCGACGAAATCCCATTTTCCTAATAATTCACTGTGATTGGTTGGAATTTGATAGAAGCATAATGACTCCATTAATTCTAAAAGCCACGCATTTAGAAAGAGCGGAAAGCGGGAAATTAAACATTCTTTTTTAATTTCCCGCAACTTAGGAATAAAATCAGCCTTTTAACAAGATGGTTCCTTTGTAAATGCACATTTTGTGCAGGACTGCGCTGTTTCTACTCATTTACGCAGTCATGATGATATTGTAATAAAATTAATACATTAAGTGAACGGAAACAAAATTATAACCTTGTCAAATAATGTACCTGCTTATTTCATTAAATCCCCATATATTGTATAAAGAAATTACAACATATAATTAAGAGTATTTAAAACATATGATAACATAAAGATAGAAACGGTATTTCCATAAACCTTTAAAACCATAAATCCTTAATGCCAAAAGAAACTAACGCGCCGCTTAGATAATATATAAGTCGTAAATTTTTGACTGTTAAAAATAAAAATTTCATCATTTAAATTAAGACCGATATTTCACGTCTACGTCTGTTCCTGTGGTCAAAAATCATTTAAAAATACTAGTATTTAGCGTTTTATTTTGTAAGTATTAAACGCCTATCGCTAAGTCTATGTATGTAAGTACTTTCAGATAAAGTGTAGCCCCACACATTCGCAATTATACATGCATTTACGTTGGTTCGGTGTAATCTACTCGAAAATAGTTAATATTTTAATGGACTTAATTATGTAAATAGCGGAATTATCGCGTACCCACGTAGTTCATTATTTTTTAGTGTCAATTAATGTTTATGGCTGATAAGATAAACTATTAATAATACTGATTTATTATTTATAATCTACATTTTCATGCAAATGTATTCGTGTTCGAATAAAGGTTTATGCTACATTTTATCGTTATTATTTGATGATAATAATTTACGTTAATTTGTGTTCAGTAAGGCTTTATGAAAAGAATCACTAATATTATAAACGTGAAAGCTTTAGATGTTTGGATGTTTGTGTGTCAATCATGCGTCAACTACTGGGCAGATTCTGATGAATTTCGTGTACAGATAGGCTTTTATTATTAGCTGGTTTAGGTGGGTTCTTTTTAAGCGAAGACGCGGGCAAAAACGTGTGTTATAAAATAATTACTTTCGTATATTAATTTTTTAGTTTATTATGAACTAGTTTTCCTCCCGGGGTTTCACTGGCGTGAAGTACAAAATTCGTACCTACGGATTTTATAAATTATTTTCCGAGAATAAGCGGAATCACAATTTCACGTTTTGAAAAGCGTAAATATTCTGTAAAAAGTAATTTATAAGCCCCATTTAATTTATAATATATGATTTTATTTAATCACAACAGTTGCAATGCTAAAAAAGTTTGTGAATAAGTAAACGTACTTTTTACATTTCGAAAAAAGGTATTTATTAAGGTATACAATAAAATTACTGTACAATAAAGAGTTTATTCTATTCCATTTTTCGGTAAATTCCAACGTATTGTATTACCAAACCTATGACCCGGTAACCACTGAGCGGTAACCATTGAGCCATATGTACCCACGGTCGTACTAATTGCCGTGACCACCAATATTGACCGTCAATTAAACACTCTCATTATTTGTTCAGTAATACAGTGGTGATACCCGTTTTCTATCCTTGACGGCTCGAGGCAACCCTGTTTTTAAATTTTTTACTCACTTTATTATTAAAAAAACTTCTAAAGCACTCCCTGTAAACTTTTTTCGAAGACTTCCCTTGAATTCTCTTGTCTTATATCCTGC
>LQNK01000237.1:376074-402245 GCA_001586405.1 Phoebis sennae
TCACATTTTTAAGATTTGAGAAGCGTAAAAATTTTGTAAAAAGTAATTTATAAACCGCATAATATTTTATTTAAAATAATCATGATTTTTAAATCATGCTTAGCTATTTAATCACAACAGTTGCAGTGCCAAAAAAGTTTATAAATAACCAACGTTAAGTGAACGTTTACATTTCGAAAGAAGGAACTATTTTTCCGTAAGCTCCAACGTTTTGTATTAACAAACCTATGACCCGGTAACCGCTGAGCGGTAACCATTGAGCCATATGTACCCACGGTCGTACACTAATTGCCGTGACCACCAATATTGACCGTCAATTAAACACTCTCATTATTTGTTCAGTAATACAGTGGTGATACCCGTTTTCTATCCTTGATCGCTCGAGGTAACCCTGTTTTTGAATTTTATACTTACTATTATTGTTTCCAAATTTTTGTTTCCATACTCAAGTTTCTTTTATGTTTTTACCTTGCATCAATCTAATTCACTGTCCAATGTATTTTATATTTCGTCCTGTGCAAATTTGTATTTCTGTCTTCCACTTACTAAATCTTATATGACATTCCTGAAGGTACCTTCAGGCTGTGCCTAGTTTGGAGCCTAATGTAGTTAAGGATTTTAGTTATAAGCTTAACGTATGTAATGATTTTAAATAAATATTAAAAAAACTTCCAAACCACTCCCTGTATACCTATATATTTCGAAAACTTTCCTTGAATTCTCTTTCTTATCTCTGACAGTATACTTTTTCAACAAAAAAAATACAAAAATAGGTATGAGTTCTGTGCAAAAACACAAAAAAAACATGCAGTCAAATCGAAAAAGCCTCGTCGTTGATTTAAGTCAAACTTGTAAATTAATAAAACAATTTTACATAAATTACGACGAATAATTAATGTGAAATGAGTTAAATTATATTGTCTCCTTTTTATTGTTGAATAAATGTTTTTTTTTCTCTAAATGTGTGTCAGATATCTCAGATATCATGGAATTTTTTATCTTTCGAAATACCTATAGATACCATTTTGCCATATTATATCGTTCAAATCTCCGTCACAGGCAGGAGCTTCTCTTCTTCTCTCTGTTGCACAATTAAGACTGAAATTATTTCTTGTTTGTTTAAAATAACATCCATTTATCTCATTACTCACTCATGTGATTTATGGCAACAAATTAATTTCAACCATTTAAGGAACAGAACAAGAAATGCGACAAATTGTAATACAGAAAAACAACTCCATTTCTGATCATTTAAAATAATTTAATTAATTGTAAAGATAAATTAATTGGCAATTAAAGTTTAATTTCAAGTACTTCAACGTATCTTTCTGTAATACAAATATCTAGGATACAATTTAAATTACCTTAAGGTTTTTCAAAACCACGTCATTTGTTTTCGTTAAATTTTTTGTCAAAAAAGAGCCGACTTTCTTACACTAACAAGTAAAAAAAACCTTTATTTTATTTGTGAAATCTTTTAAAAACCGGCGCCTTTACGTATATTCTACCTAACAAGATTTTGCACCGACTTGACTTGACAATATAGAAAAACCACATACATACCGCAAGATTTAATTACACATATTCAATCTCAGGGGTCAATTACACTGAATGCTTAACATAAATCTTATACGCCATTACGTCGAATGAAAGAAACTGAACACAAATATTTTGGTCACTCAAAGGTGGTCCATTGAATTCTTAAGAATCTATTGCAATATAAGTCAAATTAGCTAGCCGTTGTTACCAGGTGTCTCTTGAAAAGGCACGGGACTTTTTGCTGTTTTATGACTTTCGTAATTTATTGTATGCCTTGTGGTGTGTACAATGCAGTAATTATGGGTGAATATTAGAAAGGCCTTCTGGTAACTGAAACACATATGTCCTTTTATGAGAGGTTTTGTTAGCTCAGAATCATTTTTGGTTGCAAAAATTGTGTTAAATATGAAGTTTTACATGGGAATACGAATGGAAGCCGTGAATGTGTCTTTAATTTAATATTTTCACATTTGAATATTTAGTAAAAAAAAGATTTGATTAAGACAATAAATTCTAACTGAAGTTACCAAATCAAATTGATGTTATCAATTTCCACTAAAATTAAATTTTAATTTAAATTTACATACAGGATTTATAATTACAACTATTACTCATCATGACATCAGTCCGAACTAACGTTATTGATTCGAACCAATGACAACATCTATTTTTCGAATTGAAGTCATTCATTCGAATCGATGTCATTGATTGGCGTCACGTCTTGAATTCGAAATGGTCAGTCACATTTCGAACCTATATCCTACAATTTCACCAATACAAAAAACTCAATTATTTTTAATTTTAAATGACATACAAGAATTATATTCAAAAGTAATACTTATTATGACATCAGTCCGACCTAAAGTCATTAATTCGACTTGGCGTCACGTCTTGAATTCGAAATGGTCAGTCACATTTCGAACCGATGTCTTACAATTACACCTTAATACAAAAACACTGGTTATTTTTAATTTTAAATGACATACAAGAATTATATTCAAAAGTAATACTTATTATGACATCAGTCCGACCTAACGTCATTAATTCGACTTGGCGTCACGTCTTGAATTCGAAATGGTCAGTCGCATTTCGAATCTATGTCTTACAATTTCACCAATACAAAAAATTATTTATTTTTAATTTTAAATGCCATACAGGAGCTATCTTTAAACTCATTATACTGAGCACACGGCGGCTGCGTGGGCGCCTAAAGGTAAATATCCTTTGTGTGGGCCGCCTCGGAAATTAGTCAAAGGTTCTATTTGTTTTCACTAAATACGCTTATATTTGTTTTCATGCTTTGGCTACCGGGTTAGCGCATTAGGGACGGACCTTGAGTGGCTGTAATGTTCGGATTGGATAAAAGCAAAGATTAAAGATAAGCTGATTATTACTTAGTAATTGTACACGGTAACACAAATTCAAAAATTCTGACGTTCAAAACTGCTGATACGATCGTTAAATTTTTAGGTCTTATTTTTTTTTCGTTGGACCCACAAAATAAATTTACATTACATGTTGAAACAATATGAATTAATTTCTCACAATTCATTTTTGAAAAAAAAATACAATTTTTAACAATTTTTTTTCATAAACACGTGTCAATTTTTGCAAATATTTTTATTATTTTCAGAATACAACCTGCACCTTGAGAATAAGCAAACTTAGCAAAAATTCTCAACAGATGTGCAAATAAAAAATTCTTAATGGCGTACTTCTAGCCACTTATTCATAAATCGTAACTAATTGTTCTCCTATTATGCTAGAGTTTTGGAAGAATGAATAATGTGAGGCGTGAAATAGCTGCGCTTTTTTTGAAGCGATTTGCACCGTGAAGTAGGCGCCATGTGGTCATAAAACTTAGGCTATTCTTTTAGCTTGACCGCTACGATGTATGTTAAAATAAACAGATAAAACAATATTTTCTCACTGTTATACTATAAAAATCCTTTTTAACAGATTAATTTGATATATGCTCATGTATTTGCTTCATAAAAACATTTAAATAAAAAACAAATTTAAAATTTTCTGGCTAAGTCCTAAATATTTCTTATTAACGCCTTCTTGCAATTACTCAATATTCAATTCCAGATAAAAAATAGCGGTCTAACCAATACAGTAAAAATACAAAAAAAAAACATAATTTTGATAAAATCAATCTTACTAGTAAGTATATGAGGAGTAAATGCTGTTTTTTTAATTCACTTAAGTGACTAAAATAAATGTTGCATCTTCTTTCTTTCCATATACCAAGCTTCTCGTCTACAAGGAGCGGCATGACAAAGGCAACAATGGTCAAATTTGTTTCTAATGAACTGCCGACACCCCACACGAGACGGTCTGACGACGTTCTAAGGCAATAGTGAAAGTCCTTATTTAGGACGTATTATTATTATACATAGGTACGTATACTCAAATTTATGTCTTAAATACTGATATATCTTAACACGATAGAACGAAAGCACTCATGAAAAACAAGATTCGAACGGAAAGTCCCAACTTAATTTTTTTTGACATTTAATTGTAAAATTATATTCTGAATCTAAAAACGTAATAAGAATTGCATTCCATGGATTGCGAGTTTTTTTTTTAAATAGCCTCTGTAGAATTTGATTTAGTGACGCGTTAATATAGACGTATTAAGAATTATAATTAATTAGAATCAGAATTATTATTAATATTTAGAACACGCTTTATAAAGATTCATATCAGTAGTTAACTATGTTTCTTTACCATCAAAGAGTCAACTCAGGTCTTTTCAGCGTGCTTTTAAAAACGTAAGTAAATAAGTCTATCATAATAAGCTTCAACAGAATATTATATAATGATGCATTTCTGCAGGGGATCTTGTTAGTAATATTTCAAAGAGACTTAAACGTAACGTTCAGGAATAGACTATTTAATTCAAATAGTAGGATGCTTGTTTTTGAAATATTGAGGTTTATTCGCACTGAAAGAAGCTACGACATATCTATATTGTTTTTACATGTTTATAGAAATAGAATAGAAATGCTTGTGCTGAAAAATACATATTATCCAGTTAAAGAGTACGAGGGTGGCCTTATCGCTCCAGACGATCCCTACCAGGGAACCTTTGGGCGTAGGAAAAGTAGTTTCTAAGGAATATATAGATATCTAATAATGGATCTATAATTTGTACCTCAACATTTTTCTTCCTGATAGAGAGAAGTTTACTATAGATAGGGTTTTTCCAGTTGTGGAACAAAAAAATGGTTATTAATTACTATTAAAAATATTTCATAACTCTCAAGAAATAAGATAGATTGTTCTTCAAAACGTCATTTTTCAGCTTTTCATAAACGTTTTCTTTCAAACTCATACATAAATAAGCTTAGCTGACACATAGCTGCATATACTTTTTAAACTGATTTACTTACTATGTATACACTAGTAATTAAAAAAACTATCTCCTTAAAAAGTAAGTAAGACTTAAAAAGTCGGAGGATATCCTCATATTTATCTCAAATGGACAGCTGTTTCAAAATAATCCTGTCTTTTAACGGGAAACAAGAACTGACCTCGTTTGTAGCAGACAGGAATACTCAATCGTGTTAATAACTTCAAATGAAAAGCACAAATAAACAGTGCGCGGTAGGCCTTGTTTTTTACGCGTCGTCAAAATGGCGGATCGGAAGCCATTTTGCGATCAGAATTTTAATTGGAACGATAAAAGGCAGTTTTTCGCGGAATATTTGAGGGGAATGCGGTCGGCGTCCGCAAAAAGTTTTATCTGTCGTCGATTAAAATTCCTCATTGGAATTGAACAAATAAGTGCTTTTTGCGGGCCACGCCTCGACACTCATGACAATGGCTTCCATGTTGATACGTGAGTTTTGAGGTGATATCCAGTTTTTATTGAATACAATTCTCAGGGAAGTATGGATAGTCATGGAAGTAAACGTTGGATTACTTTGTACAATACTAACACATTTGGTAAAAACCTCTTATACAAATTTATTTATTTATTTTATTTATTTGTCTTTCCTTACAGCTAAACATACAATATCTATTATATATATTAATTATTTACGCCAATTACAAGGAAAAAAGAAATATCTATGATTTTACTTTTAAAATATATGAACAACGTTGTATTACGCGGTTCATTTTAGAGTCAATTATCTTAGGATTTCCACATACCAAAGACGAATATTTAGAAAATAAAATTGATTTATTCAAAGAAAGCCTTTGAAGTAGAAATAATGCTACCTACACATGATGTGTTTGTGCACAAACCCAAAAAGAATATCTTTATTGGTAATCAGCTGTTAGGTTTTAATAATGTCTCAATTAATTAAACCGAAGTTTTTTAGACTCTTGAAAAGTTATGAAATCCATTAATGTAGGTAACACTTTCTTAAATCAGATATTTAATAAACTATATTAACAAGAAAAAACCACATCTTACATTACTGAAAAAAATACATTTTATTTATTACTTTTAAATGTAACCCCATCAGATCAAGTGAAACATCAAAATATGTCATATTACACATATTAATGGCTCTTAATGACTATTAGTGAGGAAGCCAGCTCATAAAACCATCAACCGATTCATTTAGTTGACACGTGGTGTAAATCAAAACGGTACTAAATCAAAGATGTATTTTAAACATTAAATATATTTCTTTCGAGTGTTTTCAGTGCAGCTTATGAAACTTTTATAGGCAATCAAAATACAGTTTATTTTAGCTGTAATGCATAGTTGTTACATTATTTTGAAGAAGACTTATTTTACTTCTTTTTCTTTCATTTCTGGCGCTGATTTTCTGTCATAGAAGAAAGATTTTGTCCATTATCAAGTTATTATAAATCTTTTGAAATGCCTATGTCATTTTCATGCCCGATGGATAGAGAATTAATCTCTTTATCACAGCGTTACCAGACATAAGTAAAAAAATGTTCTTTTATTTGTATATCCTATTACTAATATAATAAATGCGAATGTTTATGAGGATGGATGTTTTGTTTGTGAAAGATTACGCAAAAACTACTAAACGAATTTGGATAAAGCTGAACAACACCCAGGTTACAATGTACAGGTATTAATTTTGTATAATTTATCTATAATATATATCAAGTACATCGGAAACAAATTGCGAGCAAAACCGCGTGTAACTTGATGCGAAATAATACTGTAATCTTTTAATCAAATATTGTTAATTACACACTCTTTTAATAACAATGTTGTTAATCTGTGCATCTATACACGCAAATGTCATGGAAGTTGGTATCTGAATTCTAGTGAATTGAGCGCGTAATTAACGTTGTTTCGCTAAATATTCATACAAAATTTCTAAATTTAGTTTAAAATAGTCGCACAATAGTGATCGACGACTCCAACACTAGAAATAAAGACAATATTCTGTGTACTCACATAAATAACTACACTAATAATATAAAGAGGAAAACTTTGTTTGTTTCTAATGAATACGCTCAAAAACTACAGGACCAATTTTAAAAATTCTTTCACCATTCGTAAGCTACATTATCCATGGGTACGTGTTACTCGGGTGTGTTAATCGTTACTGTACCGTAGAATCCCAAACGATGTAGTTACCCCTTATAAAAGGCTGAATTTCCTCAAAGCCGATATACCAAAGGCTTGTTCAAAGAGAGGAAAGGACAGAATAATATTAATCATCACTCAAAGTTGAGCAATAATAGAGTATTTGGATGTAAGATACAAATTATAAGTATCCAAAGATAGTTAACATTACAAGATTTCGATGCTCTTTAAAAAATAAAAACCCCACGCCTTCGTAACATCTTCGTCATCATTTGAATACCAAACAGCATCCAACTATACTAATGAATCATTTACTTAACTAATAATTAAGAAGTAGGAAGATGTCAATTAGCATTCATTTTGAACGGTTTTTTTCATAGACAAAAAACGGAATATGATTTATGACAGTGTAACGTGAGTCGAAGTGGGATACAAATTGTCTGTGGCAGATATTTAGTTTTTTTGAATGTCTATGGTTTTGGATGCGAAGATATCGATGAATTAATGAAGTAACTCTTATGTTGGCATGTTTTAAAATATAAACTTAAAATGTTCCCTCTAATATTATAAATATGAAAGTTTGGATGTTTATGTGTTAGATTCTTTTTTAATCCCCTCTTTCCTTCAAGCAAAATATCCCCTCCTTTTCCTTCAAGCCGGCAAGGTATCTGCGACACTTTAATGTTGTATATGAGTAGTTGTAGTACTTTAGTGTTGTATATTTTATTTTTATCCTGAGGTCAGTCACTTTACATTAGGTGTACCACATGCTCTGCTATAGCAGGCAAGAGGAGAATACCAAAATAGAACGTCTATTGACGACTAGAATCACTACATATTGCATGAAAATATGTTAAATCCTTTAAAAAGTACTTTATTAGATATGGAAAGTACTCTCCTTAAAACAAACACAAGAAGATACAATTGAAACATGTTTATTCATTAATTAAAGAAAACCTACGTGTACGTACCTATATGGTGGTGCTACGATAAAGACGTAGATTGTCCTAGAATAAAATAAATATTTAATACAAATAATACTAACTGCGCATAAAGCAAACACTGATACTAAATACATCGATACATGAGCACATCACTAAGAAACATTAACTTCCCTACGTATCCAAAAACCATGAAACGTTTTCAGAACTATAAATCATACAAAAATGAACTTTATTACTTGGCAATAAGGACGAATTGTTTTAAAAAATGTTATTTGTAACAATATTTGGCTAATTTGACTGAAATATTTCCTTATGGTATTCTATTTTGACATTAGTGTTAATAGACCGCAGGTGTTCAAAGGAATTTGAAAAATGTGAGGGAGATTTGAGCTAAGGTTTAACCTGGGTTTACTTCCTTGGTTCTTATGTATAAATGTAGATTTTGTTTGTTAAGTATAAATGTAGTGTTTAGTTAATTCCTTTAAAAGTACTCCATTTTTGAATAGTTATTTCGTTTCGTAAAAGAAAAGATTTTTGTGAAATCAAGCAATTTTTATAAACACAGGTTAGGAATATATGGAAAATAGGGAATACTTTTAATTTTAAATACACAAAACGCCACCCTAAATCTTTACTTCTTAAAGTTACTCTGTCTGTGTGACCGTCTTTTCTTCACGCAACCTCTGAACCGATTTGAATGAAATTTTTACCGATATAGTTTGAAACCCGAGAAAGGACAAAGGATACTATATATCTCGGAATTCCCACATTATATAGTTAGAGTTTTTTACATTTTTCCTGTCATAGGAAAACTAAATTTATTAATTTTTTTTAAGTAAAAATCACAGATTAGAGAATAAAAGGCAGATAGAGTGTTTCGAAGACTCGAGTGACGCTAACTACACGTACGTCCACGTGCATCTGTGTGAGTGAAAATTGAAAATTTCGAAGACCTCATGATGTGTTGTGTCAAACTAGATAAACATTTTTGTATTTGCTTTTGAAGTTTGTATTTGTTTTTCGGCGTCACTCCATCTGCCTTTTATTCTCTAATCTGTGGTAAAAATCATAGAAATACCTATAAGTATGGTAAGGAAATGATTGTGACAAAATTGTCGAATTAACGCAAAAAAAATATTATGGTTCTGAAATAAAATTTTATTTATTAAAAAAATTGCTATAACAGATACATGAATTTTCAAAAGTAATTAGCAAATATGTATTTTTTGTCCCCACACGTGCAATGATGCGGTATCTTGGTGTTTGGGCAATACGTCCATTAGAGTCACAGACCATGTAAGGAATGTGGCCAAATAATTTAGAGGAGTAATAATATAACCATTTTATATTGTGAAACTAGCTGAGCTGCACTGTTTTAACCACGTATGTATCCCGTTCCCGTAGGATTTTCGGGTTAAATCCTATCCTATATCATTCCAAGGGTTTCAAAGAATCTCTGAACAAAATTTCATCCAATCTGTAGTTACGGAGCCAATTCAATACAAACAAACAAATCTTTCCCCTTTATAATATTAGTATAGATACAAAATGTAGTTCGAGTTCTGTTCCTGTCACAGAAAAAAATATTTTTTAAAGTTTTTATCATAGAAATAAGTAAATGATTAAGAATATCACTATGACAAAATTGACCAATTGACGCAGTCAGAATAAATATTATATTGTAGTTTGGAAAGTCACCTTCGTTAATTAAAAAAAAACTACTACATCATCAATCTATACCTACTGTATCAAATAGACTAGTTTTCAAAAGTAATTAGCAAATATGTATTTTTTGTCACCACACGTGCAATGATCTGGTTGTTTGGGCCAATACGTCCATTAGAGTCACATACCATAAAAGGAATGTGGCCAAATGATGTAGAGGTTTGAAAAATTTTCATATTTCCGTTGATTTTACAAAAAGTATGAAATATTAGATCGTATTAATGTAATTAATATAGAGATTTGTTGAAATGGTGATGGTAAATGTATGTAAGGCGTATTACGCAAATTAAAGAAATAAATTTTGTGGGACATTTAACACTACGCCATCTAGTCCCAAACTAAGCAAGGCTTGTACTATGGAAACTAGATTACTGATAGACATACTTAAACATACTTTCAATTGAATTGACTTGCTTTATGTATTGATTATGATGGGTAAATAATCCCATAAGTTAATTTCTATCATTACACAATTAACTTAAAAGTGATCCTTACTAGTTATAAATGCGAAAGTAGTTCTGTCTGTCTCTTCTTTGCCCCTAAACTAATGTACCCCTGTGATTCACCAGCGTATATGTCGCGTTCGCGTGAAATTTCCGAATTAAAAACAATCGGGTTTCAAACAATCTCTGTACAAAATATCATCCAAATCGTTTCAAGGTTTAGGTGTGAAGATAAACACACATAGAGACACAGGAAGAAATTTTCGCATTTATAATATTACAGTAATATACTAAGTAAGAATTAAATAATTTAAGAAATTAAGGATAACAGAGCTATTGTAAGAGCTTTCTTATTTTCAACTTTGTGTCAAAAATATAGTGTTCTCAAGGTTTCGATCAAGCAAAAATAAACTTATCTTCATAATTGATAAATCAAATGGAAGTTTAACTAAGATTAACACTTCCCCCAAATAAACAATAGGAGTCAAACAAAATAGTTTCGCCAAAATCAACAATATGTTATTAATATCTGCCTCATTTATCCTTACTCAATCCACACAAACTTACTAGAGAAACAAATTAAACCATTTTTATCTTTATTCCATCCACATAAGACAAAGATGGCGTCACCAAAATTTGTACACGCACTCAATTTTTCTTCGCACCCTACGTAATTATTTTCCCTTCCGAATACAAAATACCTATTTAGCACCGTTTATGAGAGGGATAGATATAGGAGGCTGTGTGTGAGTGAGAGGGATGGAATCCCTAGTTTCACGGTTCCTGATACAGGGTGGTTACAAAAGATTGGTGACCCTTTGCGGCCTATTTTGGGAAGCGGAGTGTAGCGATAATGTATTTATAGATCTTTGTAATGCTTTCAATTATAGTTGACTTGTCCTTTGATTTAATTAATGAATTTATAATAAAATGTGATGATTTCGTTGTATTATGTCAAAACGTTGTGTTCGTTTTGTGACATTTTTTACGTAAAAGTTTGAAGAAGAAACTTTTTAGAGTAAAATATCGAAGATGAATAAATGTGAAACTATTATAAGTTATTCAAGACGAGTAGTAGGTTATCATTTATAGATTAGACTATATAATATAATTGAAATTTCATACAGCGAAGAGTTTCATAACTTTTGTGATAGGTACCAATTGAGATAATATAACATAACTTGTCCCGTTTTAACAAATATTAGCATCTAAAAAGTAGCAACCACTTACTGTATTACATTGTATATTGTATGACTATTGGTCCTTCGAAGTCCCACGAGAACCATGAATGTATTTTTAAACGAACCCGGGTTATGAATTACGAAATAATTCGTATAAATTACCGCTAAACGTCCAATTGTCACACAAGCTGTAAATCACGGCCGCTAATTTGAAACGGATCCGTAAACAGAACACCGAATTTCAGCAAAGCAGCGCCCCTTGGCCCTAATCTCATAAAGGGAACCGAACTCAAAAGGATTTAACAAGCGGCATTCACTGCTCATTATATTTTTATACTTTATACCTCTGGTGGACATAAAGTGCGCGATCAAAACACGCGAACCCCTACAAAAGGTAATTATGTTTTGATTTCTACAAAAAATTCGAGTATCACAAAGGAGACTAACGAGATAAGAGCGTGCTAAATCGTTCTCCCCGCGGCCCGCGCGCGGATCAATTCGCTCAGAGCGGTCGATTGGCTGAGCGAGACGGCCTCATGCGGAGGCGTGTCCTCCGCAGGCCACGCCCTCCACGCCGCGAGGGTATCCACCGCTCCACACCGGCCAGTCAACCTCCGACCGCGCCCGCATGCGTACACGATCCCACGATCGCGACCTCATTGTGAAACTGTGCTAAATGGAACTGATCGGCGTTCAATGTTAAAGAAACAAATATACGAGGAGAAAGAAGTGAACATGGCGATCCAGAGTGTTTCGAGGTATCCCAGCAGCCCGGCGGAGGCGACGGAGCCGCCGAAGGCGTCGAGGATCAGCTTCAGTGTGGCGTCCATCCTAGCCGATACGAAGACGAACCAGGTCGATGAGGCGGAGATGATAAGGCATCACAGGACGATACCGGAGTCTCCTTTGAGGCAATCGCCTGAGGCCCAACCGGAATTACCCGGCGGTAAATCCTCTCCACGTCCGTCATCGCAGACCCCACCTTTAAACCAAACATCGGCTAATGCGACATCATCTGATGAGGAATATGAAGATTCTGTGAATCAGGAAGACTCTATAGTAGATGTGGAGGACTTGCAGATAGCCGGGCATAGTGATGACGACGATAGAATGTCCAGTAATGAGAAGGAGCGGCTGGGACCGATCCGGCCGACCCCGTTCAGCGCGCTGGCTGCGGCGGCCGCTTTCCACGGCTTAGGCTGGGCGGGACCTCCACCAGTTGTACCTTCGTTTGGACCTATGTTCCAATCACATTTCCCCGGACATTTAACAGGTAAGATTTTTATTTTATCACTGGATTTTAAATTGTCTTTATCTACATTTACATTCCAACTTTTATTTTCATTTTCAATAATTAGATTTTAAGCTATTTTGTCTTCACTTAACTAAAATAAAACGTTCAAATATCTAATTGTTAATCTAAGTTACCGTGAATTTAAACTATTTACAACCGTTTAAAATTTTAAACAATCATTTTGACACGCTTCTTAATTCTTCCAAGGGTCCTTTTGTTACCATTATAGGACATGCTTGACATCAATCACTTTTTGTTGCACTATTTTTTATTTACTTACTGCATTCTTTAAAATTATTTCGAATTCTGTTACCAACTGGCCGCATTTCTATGATTTTATTATCTCAGTATATGTAATAATTAGGTGTAGTTTTGCAAAATGATTTATATGTAAATTCGATTGAATAGTCGATTACACAAAAATGTAATCGCATGTTGCAATTAAACACGCACTTATGATAATTGTAGGTATATGCAATAATTATGTACAGACATGCTTCTACTTCTTGCAAAATATTGCAGCGATTGATAAGTTCAATTATTTAATTAAATTTAATTTGATTAATAGATAATTGAAGGTAAATTACGGTTTTATTACAGTAAATGAGAATCAAATATTTGCCTATTATTTTAAATTTGATTTTGTGTAGGTACTTTGGTCAAGCTAATTTCAAAATGTTCTGCAATTTAAGCAATTTTTTCGGTATAAAATTAATTCATTGAAACAATTATTATCATCGACAACATTAATTATTTAACTAAATCACCTTTCTATTAAAAATATAGCGATTTTTTTTCTATTTGTACATCTAAATGGTGTACAACAAATTAAATCAGTCATTAATTTAAGTTTAGAATATTATTTTAATTAAGCATTAAATAAGCATACAATAATATTGTTTATTGGTAAAACAGTCGTTTAAATCTATCCAACAACAACTGATTTTTTGTTATTTTACATATCATCATATCTTACAATGTTGTACAGATTCTTGCGAAAATGAGATTTCATTTATAGGTGTAAATTGACTTCATACAATCAGGATGTATAATATTAACAACATACGTAATATATGACGTAGACGTGATATGAAGTATTGACGTAAAATCCATAATAATAAATACATGTAGCAAATACATGTATGTGTTAACGTATACATTATTTAATTAAAACCATGGAAACTTTGACGCCCTTATTTTGTTCTTCCTATTGAATGTCGTGTTGACTTTTAATGTCAGTATTATTTATACCAATTAAGCCTTTGCAGCTAAATAAGACATAGTTTTAGTAGTAAGTAGAGGTATAGTTTATTACGATTAAGGTTTGAGCCTAATTGTTCAACGCAATCAAATACTTTACGGTAGAGATATCTAATTCTTTGCTAATATTGTATTAATTGCCTTGTTATTGTGAATATTAGATCGTAAAATATAAAATGCAAATAGTTTTTCTATATTACAATGCCGCAGTTTTGTAAAGCTCTTGATGCAATACTGGAAATTCAGTTCCAATTAGAATCAGTAATAACTTAATATGAAATTTAAACGATATTTTCAATAGCATCTATATATTCAGCCTTCCAAGCCAATTCGTCCATGGCGGCCAATCTCAACAGAAACTAGCCATAACATAACTCCATATAAATTTAAAAAAATAAACAAAGATGAATTCTAAACATTTTTGTACCAAATGCTCACTTCGCGTTGTACAATCAATTATGTAATTAACAAATTATGATAATTATTATTTAGTTTTACAATTACGTTAAATTATTATGATTCGTTTTCTTCTAGAGTATTTAGTAATGAGTTTAATTGTATTCGCCATTAAAATTGTCTTCAATCTTGTAAGATTGTTATATTACAGTAATTTTCGTCTAATTGGATGTTTTTCAAATAGAATAACTTTATGAAATATGTTTGAGATATTTGCTATTTATTTATGTATTCGCAGGTTTAAACCTCGTACTTTGTATAATTTAATTGCTTAATTACAGTATATTTAAATATTTTAACACGAAATAATGTTTTAAATAAAACATACAAAAGTTATTCGTACGAATAAATACAATTATAGTGTAGTGACATGCCGCAATTTTTTTTTTACCTTTTCCAGCACATACGCGTGATATTACAAAACTTTTACTAAATTTTTTACTAAAATAAAATTTAGGTACGTTGTATAGTTTTCACGCTTTAAAAATATTACACCCGTATACTTATATAATTGTCAAAAATTATTTTTTAAACATTACCAAGAATTGTTATTAAACAATTTATTAGATTCGCTAAACGGTCTAAAACATTGACACCAACAAATTAACAGAACCTCAAAATTCCAAACACCTTCGCAAGCCGAAAATCCTCCAAAACCAGTTACAAACAAACAAGGGGCATAAGCCGAACATAAATAACGGATCTGTCGAAATGCGAAAACAATATTTGCAAATGGCGGTTGAGATCAAGATGGCGGCTTTGCATAATACCCTCATTTGTTTATGGAATTACAATAGACTTGTAACATGAACTTGTAAAGATTTGTGGTTTATGATTGCGTATTAATTGTACAATAAAAAACAAATCCAGTCCAATATAACTTTGTGAAAACAATTAATGTTAAATAATTTATTAATTTGCGTGTTAATACAAAATTGTCATTAACTGGTTAAGGTGTTAAAAATCTTTAATATTTACGCGTAATTTAACATCTACATAAAAATGCAGATTGTCTTAAGTGACGTTTTTAAAGTAGAGATTGTCACTTCAGACATTGAATGGCAGACCAAACCGGCTAGCAATTGGCATATATTAATACATTTTTATTGACACTGCGAACTTTAGACCGGAACCAAAATTTTCAACCAATTCACTAAAAGATACGTCATTACCAAGAGATTGTTAACAAGTGAACCTCTTATTAACACCAGTAATGAAAGTGTTTATCAATTTCGCACTTTTTGAAAGTAGGTAAACATGTACTTATATATCTATACAGTTTAGATTGTTTATAGAATATTACTTTTCTTTTTAGGTCAACATTGATCAATAATTTGATTGGATTGGATATATTTATGATCAGTAAATTCAATTACTTACCTTCCTGAATATATTTTAGTAAAAAAATACTTATTTTACTAAATAACCAAACACTATTTACTTACATAATTAAAATTTTAATTATCATTAATACGGATATGAATAAAACATAATTATGCACGTTAAACATGACTATTGAATAAAGCATTAATTTAAACAAAGACAAAACCATCAAGAGTAATTTAATTAACAATCGTTAATTTAGCTTTAAATACTCTAGTATGAATCATGACAATTTATATGTCATTATAAGAATCCATCCTTAGCCATGACTTTGACAGAGAAAAAAAAACAAAAGCGCGGGACTGCAGAAAACATAACCTCAAATTGCAATTTACAACCGCATAGCCAAGTGAAAAATGAACCACAAAAACATCCTGAAAGCTACATTACAGTTTAACATCACGAATTTACACATTTTACATGCTTTTGTTCGCTTTTAATTGATAAAATTGCAAGAACAAAATTATTTTTAAACATGCGAGTATAGTAATGGCGACAATACACGGAACGACGCTCAATTTACATTTTTCATTAATTAACTGTAATTTTTTGTATTTATTACACGATAGCGAAGTACCTAATTGAATTAGTTTTAAAGATAAAGAAGAATTGATTTGTTTGTACGCTATTATATTAACTACCTAATTGGATTTTTTATTATTTGGTTAGTTTCATAATTGTTTACGTGCTATTTTACTTGCGTAAAATTTATTATGATGATTATTAATTTCAAATGATAATTGGGCTCGTCATTTTTTCAATTTCATATTTTTCCTCTTTTAGAAAATGCTTATTTGAGTTCTCTACGGCATTATTTAATGTGTACGTCATTTTCCGATAAAAAATATGCGTGGTAATGTTGTTCAAATAACATCACACGTTCATATGACGAATCTTATTGAAATTCCAATAAAATCACCCAACCCACTAAGTCCGTAAGCTCACCGGCCTACAGTTCCATGTCGGGGTATAATGGGAGAAGCATCAGACAAGTTTTCAGCTTGCCTCAAACACCTCCCCCTGGAATGGTCCTAGCCCTCGGAATAAAGCCTCAAGTGATACCATACCATACGAAATGAAATTATCACGCGCAATTTGGTCACAGAAAAACTTACTAGTATGATGTGTTAGTAACTGTTACTGAATAGATTTTGATGAAATTTGATATACAGGCTAACTCGACCGAATTTAGCCTTAGAAAGTAACCTTACTTTCAAGAAACTAAAAGAGTGGTAGTCGAGCATTGCACGATTAGGTGAAACGCACCGGTGAAATCATCACCCTCCATTAGAAGATTGGCGTGAGGCAATATTGCACTGTTTTTCGTACGGTGAGCGGGGGCCCGGATGCCTGTATTCCTATCCTGTTCCTCTCCCATCCTGTTCTACTCCTGTCCCAATTTCCTATCATTAATCCTCTCTTTATTCTCTCTCCTTCCTTCTAGCCCGCAAGGCTGCAACACTTTGAGGTTTTAGATGTTCATGGGCTGCGGTCACTTAACATCAGGTGAACCGCATGCTCCGGTTGTACCATAAAAAATTCCTTTATTACCTCATGTGCCACCGAATTGAATAGCAATCTGATAAACGCAAACCAGTTTAAGTACAATAGCCCATACTTTTACGAACTATAATATGCGTTAATCGACTCTCGCTGTTTCCCTATTTGTTTATGGCGCTGGATAATAGTCTATTACGATTGTTAAATTGCTAATGCTGAACGCATGAGGGAATTCGATTAAGAGTTGATTGGTTGACTGAGTGTCAGTATTATATAATTACGTAATCACAATACTATGAGTTGCTATAACGCTGGATCCCATAAACCTATCTGATACTTGAGATTTAAATGAAGTCTGACAACCGTATTCACAAACTATAAGTTCTCACAACGCACAGTGTCACAATACTATTCGGAGACGATACTTCAATGGCAGTGTAATTTTTCTATTAATTAAACTTTTCATAGAAGATGCTAAAATAGAATGATTGAAATTTATAATTTATCTGATTAAATTGTACAATTAAAACATAGTGAAGTACTTAAAGTTAATTTATATTTCTAGAATAATATGTTTACCTTGATATAAAAAGAATTCCTTATAATATGCACTTAATTGAATATTCCACTCTCATTACAATATTTTCGCTGTGCAACGGAACACTACAACGCTTTTAAGGATCGAAGAAAATGCTCGGGTAATTAAGGTAACCAATTAGGCCGTGCTATCAAGAATTAACATTTACTAATTAGTACTGTATAATACTAGCATTTCGAGTACAGATAGCCACCATATTTGTCTATCAAAATAACGGTAAAATGTATTTACGTGAATACACGCCGTAATCCCTTGGTATATGCACCAAATTTCTTTAAAGGGTTAAGTTTTTTCGCGGCACTCGCTCGATTGCCTCTCCTAATTGGCTCGCCATCTGTTTGCGTTCATTTCGCGATAGTTTTACAAGTATTTTATTGACGCGTGGCTCCGCCTGGCGAGCGATTAATCGATTCGTTTGCGTGCGAATCGCTCGATCGAATGTCTGGACTCCATTCGATTTTTAAACAATTTAATCGATACGTTTCCATTCCAAACTTAATTGGGAATGCGCTAATTGTTCGAATTTCGTATTGAGAGCATGGGAGGTCCTGAAATATTTGTGTCACAGGAAATAGTATTCTATGATGTGTAGATAGGGTTTAAGATGGGAGATAAGTATGGCGTCGTAAGTGACGCGTGGTAACGTCTTTTGGTCGATGACAGAAAATAATAAATCTTGAGATAACATCAGAGGTGGAGATTATACGGTACTTGCTGCATCACGCCATCCATACTTCCTGCACAAATTAGTTCTAGCGAATTGAGCTAACCTAATACGTGGGTGATAGCGTGCAAAGTCGTTTGGGATTTATTTTTAGCGTTTCGTCGAACAGTGAGTTACGGCGGGCGAAGTGGGGTTTAAGTGGCTAGTTAAATTATAATTGTCAGCCATGTTACGAGTTAACTGTACTCTAACTGATGTTTAGCCACACGCAATGCGTAGAACCTTTGTTAATAGTTTATAGTTATAGACGGCAGTGCTTTGAAGTGGTTTTTAAAAGACCAAGACTTGGGTTTGCTACAATACAAATTGATTTTAAAACATATTAATCTTAGCAGTTTATGTTATTAGAAAGATTTTTATCCTTTGCACGTAATTTGATGATATTTTTGGATTAATAGCTGAGCTATGCGGTATATCCCGTTCCCGTAGGATTTTCGGGATAAAACTATCCTATGTCATTCCTGGGTTTTCAAAGTATCTCCGTACAAAATGTCTTCCAAATTGGTATAGTTTCGGAGCCTATCCAATACAAACAAACAAATCTTTCCTCTTTATTAGTATAGATATATATGTATTTTTATTGAATATGGAATTACTTGCGGTAAAACAAACAATAAAATATTACACTAACATTTTACTTTTGTCGACGGTACTCAAATGTAAAAATGACGCCTTCCAAACACGGTAACCGATTTGAAATGGCTATAAGGCCTATACATTTACTTGCCGGCGACATTCCTTCACGAATCGCTTTTATTTTAAAATTTGCACGTCATTCTCGCTTAAATCTATTTGTTTATGGGTTTATTTTATAGAAGAAAATTATTATACTACTAGCTGAAACGGCTTTTCACCCGTAGCATAATAAATGAAAGAAATTTTAAAATCGATCCAGTAGTTTTTGAGCCTATTCATACAACCAAACAAACAAAGTTTTCCTCTTTATAATATTAGTGTAGATAACTGAACCAATCTATAATTTAAATAATTGTTAGATTACAAAATATCTCACATAAGGCAAGACAGTTTTAAGTAGGTACAGAACCTTAAAAATGCTACGAAACTTACAATAATACTAAATTAATTTCAAGTTACAAATTATACCTAATGTAGCTTTAAAATATGCAATGATATTTAAGTATTTCCATAATAATTAGACAATTAATATTCGCACTGCAGGGGGTACAACATTTTTAATTTTATTTATGTCATAATCAATTTGAGTTTTCTACCGACTTTAAAAAAGGAGATTTTTTATCCGGTAACATTTATGGTTATTTCAATTTTTTCTTTTGTATTAGAAGTTCTAATACTATAAATGTGAATGTTTGGATCTTTGTGTAACGCAGTACAATTACTGAACGGATTTTGATAAAATTTCGTAAACATATAGATATCTATTGTGAGGAGACATTCTATTATATGATGTTATATTGATATACCATGTAGTACTAACTACGTCCATTTTATTATACTTTAGATAGACATAATAAATTCATGTATAACCAATGTAATATATCCTTGGATATTATTATGTTTAATATTATGCTGTGTGTTGATAAAAAAATCGACTTAACTATTTTTTGGTCTGTTTAAAATTTACTAGTCTTTGTTATTATTAATCAGTTCTAAAATAATAAAAACTAAATTTAATAAATATGAATGAAGACTAATTGAGGAAAGCTTTCCACTTCTAAATAAATAGTTAATATCCATAAAAACTTGATTCGATCGGAGAGCTACCAAATTTGTATGTAAATTGAAATATTTCGATAACTGGTTTACCATAGACCGTTTTAAATGTTTACGCTACTGTTTTTAAACTGATTTTATTAGTTTAAAATATAAATGTTTATGGGTTGACAAATGTGCTATAAAATATTATGGACTATTTTGTATCATTCAATTCTAATGCTATAAAAGATTTAAATATAGAACCGTATACGATTTCAAATTTTATTGCCAGTTTTGTTAGAATTTGATTTTTTATTATAGCATAAAAAAAGTATTAATATATTGTGGTAAAAACCTTCGATCGACAATACAACTAGATATCGTATCAGCAAAACATCGTCTCGTTAAATAAAGGCTCACATTAGAAATGGCCACTTATTTTGGTTCACTTCGGTGTGAAATACCGCAGTGTCAAATGAAATATTGTAAAAATTGTATACATAATTATACATTATTATCAACCCGACGTTTCGAACACTTTGCATCGGGCGTGGTTACGGGTGACAGTTGTCTTCGTGTTTCAAAAATTGTGTCTACCTCCACATATTTCAACATAATTTAAATAATGCATAATAAACTGCGATTAAAATACTTTAAAATGTATTTTATTTACTATGCTAAGACATAGTATTTTATTTACAAAGAACACAACAACAAAGTGTCTTCGCCTCAATAGAGACAATAAGAAAAGTGTTAATGGACACATTCTTAATTTTATTTACAGTAGTTAGTTTACGTTAAATTAATATTACTTATTAGTCTTATATACTAGACTAGATTGTAATTGAAAGGGATACATCTTTGGCATCCTAAAGTTAAAAAAAAACTATGGTAAGAACTCGCGTTAAAATAAACAAAAATACTATCAAAACAGGATATTGAACGGATATAAAAATATATAACTAATAGCTATTTTATCAAGGACTAACATAGGCTATATTTTATTTTGAACAAGTCTGTTACCCACGCAAGCGCTGTTTAATAATACTAGTAATGCCCTGCGGATTTACCCGCGTAACTTCTGATTCTATGGTTATTCTATTTGTATAACAAGTTTAATCATAATCGGTTCAGTTAGTTTTTGTAACAAACACAGATACATACATCCTTATAAACTTTCGCACTAACAGTTTATACTATTAGTAAGATTTGGACAGTGTGTATTTCCAAGGTTAAGTTTATATTTTAAATATCTATTTATCGATAGGAAAATATATTTTTACATATTTTTCTTTAATTTAATACTGCTTAAGTTGAACGGTAACAAATGAATATTTTTACCCAGAAAAGTTAGTAAAAATATCCTAAAAAATATAATAATTTTGCTAGAACTTTGCTAAAAATGAAAAACATCTGTTATAATAAATTACTGCTATGGAGGACACTTTCTAAAATACAATTATATCAAACAAAATCCCAATTTATTAACAAAATAAATTACAAAAAAATATTAATACGACAATTCACAATTCTTAATCAACTAGAAAATTTCACAGAATCGATTAATTCCTTTCAAAAATCGATTTTAATCTCCCGTGATATATGATCACACTAATTTTTAATACAAATTAATTCAAAGAGCGCTCTATAAATTATAATTTGTATTCAATCGGCGACGTTTTCGACGAATATCTTAAAAATTATTAGAAACGAGTTTTAATTAAAATAATAATGCGTAGAGAATTGGGTAATTTGTCATCGGGCGGTATATTATTGTTGAGGCATAAATTATAATCGGCCTTCTTGGAACTGTACGAATTTAATTTGGATAACGAATTTCGCTTACGGTTTTAGAACGCTACTAAACTGGCCGCTAATTATAAATATTGTTTAGTTCTTAATTTAAAATAAAAAATAAATAAAATAAATAAAATAAAAATTCATTTATTTCACCATAAAAGTATGTTTGCCTTATAAAATACAGGTGACAGCGGACTCCACACTAGGCACTGCCTGTCTCGTGGAGCCTTACAGAAGGATTATCTAAAAATTTAAACATTTTTGGCATAAACAAAAAATCCAACACAGTAAATTTTTAAGAAAAATAGTAAAAAAAAAGAGATAAATAAATAACATATAAAACTTAGAGTCCGATCACATCGATTTGGTGCAAATTTACAGAAATTTATCCCACTCATACTCTAAGGAGCTGTTCCGTTTCTTTGTAGTTCTTTGTTACTAGTCTATTAAATAATTTCCTTTTGACAGTTGTAGTTGTGCAGTGTCTGAAATGAAGCAATCCATTTAATCTGTTATATAGTAGGGGAAACATAAATTTCTGAAAGCGCTTTGCGAAAGAAGTTTTAAGTGCGGGAATGGGCATTCTAGGTTTGCGTTTCATATATGCAGTAATACAGTCAGAGGTGGAGATTGTTTTATGGTAGGAGATGGCTGCTTGCATAATGTATAGTTGTCTAACACTTAATACATTGGCATCCCTAAAAAGCAAATCTGTTGGATAGCGGAATGGTTTTTTAAGCATCACCTTTAAGATAGAGCGTTGAGCTCTTTCAAGATGGATTAAAACAGAGGACGCGGCAGCACCCCATATTGAGATACAGTAAGTAAGCACCGGTTGACAAAGTACCATGTAAATTTTCTTTAAAGCAAAATAAATGTAGTTCGTGTTCCATATTTAAATGCAAAAGTATTCGAGATGTTTCTAGTGGACTCTTGTTAATTGTTATCGGCCTTGGAACAGCATTGAATGATTTTCGATATCAGTTTTAGAACGTTTTTGAAAACTAAGGAATAATTCGAAATATTGTAAGTTCTTAATTTAAAATTTTTAGTTCGTGATCGCCATCCATTTTCCTCGTTTTTAACAAACATATTGCAGAACTCTTTGTTATATTAAGTAGAATCAGTACATGGTATTGTATCGTGTTATCAAAATTGCCATATAACAAAATATTTGTTGTTTATGTCCTTACGTTTGTAATATTTCTAGAGTTATCCATAAAAACAGTTATAAAAGACTTCCTACATTTAAAAATTTCTCGAATAATATAATAGACATAGACATTTGAAATGATATTGTTAGGTGGGCACCGCGTGGGAGTTCGGACGCCCCGCAGTGCGCATTATCTTCTTCATTTATATTATTTAGTAATCCAACATAATAAATAAAGTTGTAGAGTTTTTATGCGCATTCTATGTGAAATTATAATAATTGAATAGACAATTTGTTGTAAAATATTAAGCGTGGAGTCCGTTGGGACGGTGCGACCTTCTTGTAGGTAAAAGGGAATATAATGTAAATTAAGACATTATAATATTTTAATGAAACAAAACACTATTTCTAGGGTTATTTGGATGCTATATAGTTCCATAAGGTACATATTTAATATCATTTACTTAAGTTTAGTTACTGAAAATTTATTGTTTTGTAGAATACAAGCATCCGCCTTTAGCTCCGCTCGTGTTAGGTTCGTGGTCATTTAAAAGTATCGTATCACCTAATCTAGACAATAATCTAGTTTCTTAAGAATTTTCATCAAAATCCATTCAGTAGTTGCGGCGTGATTGACACCTTAATATACAAACTTTCATATCCTAGTAATCCTACTAATAGTATAAATGCGAATGCTTGTGAAGATGTATGTAAGTTCGTTACTCTTTCACGCAGAAACTACAGAACCGATAATGGTGAAACTTGGTGTACATTTAGGCATGGTTTCAGAACTATAGACTACTTTTAATCCCGGAGTTGCCTCGGGATCAGAAGTTACGCGGGTGAAACCGCGGGACGCGGCTAGTTTATAATATTAGTAGAATAATTAAGTTGTTTACACAATTTATTAACATCATTTGCAAATATACAGATAAATTTTATTTATTAGTTGTCTGTTTGTTTGTTGCGTTAAAGATATGAAACCCTTGCAATCATGACATTAATTTATTTAATTTTATGAGTTTATAGTTCTTTAATTAATTAAATGATGATGAGTAATATCATACAGTTCTTCGTTTTTATTATTTAACTAGCTTTCCGCCCGCGGCTTCGCACGCGTGACATTTTCACGACTTTAGAAGCATATATCTCAAAAAATATTAAATTTAGCAAAAAACGCATTTAGAAACCTTTATTTCATTTTTAAAGACCTATCTAATGACATCAAATTTAATGATGTGTTCGTGAATAAATTTTTTTACCCTCCGTTTACATATATGGAGAGCCACCCCTAAAATTATTTTTTTTAAATAAAATGTAGCCTATAATTTGCACCTAATATTGATCTATCAGCATGTGAAATTTTATCAAAAACTTCCCAGTAGTTATTACGTGATTGACGCACATACAAACAGATAAACAGACAAACAGACAAACAGACAAACAGATAAACAGACAAACAGATATACAGACAAACAGAAAAAAAAATTCTAATCATGGTTTTGGTATCTATAGAACATACATGTTGCATACCAATTACTCTTTTTGAAAAATATTCAATGTACAGAAATGGTTCGGTTACTGTTTTATTATATGTATAGATTAGTAGTATAATAATTTAATCTACACTAATAGAAAATTAGTATTTTAAAGAGGAAAGATTTGATGTTTTGTTTGACATACAAACATACAAATACACACCCTCGTATCTTACTTCTGATCCCGTGGGAATTCCTGCCTATATGTTATTCTGCATCCTTACCTATATGAATATAAAGTTTCATCACAATCAGTTCATTGATTTTTGCGTGAAAGAATAATAAACAAACATACATACATGCTCACAAACTTTCGTATTTATAATATTAGTAGGATAAAAATGCATAAGTGAAACAATTTGTATTCGTTAAGTAAAGGTAAGTGACCGGTATAACTTAATTTAAACTTTATCAGTCGGCGCTTTTGATGTATTTATTAAATCTACACTTAGAGTTATTAATTACTTTTGATTATTAGATTTAATTTTATGGTAATTGTTTATTTTTCAAGTTTTTATCTCTGTTATTTGAATGTTTGAGAATTAAAAAACCGGTCAAGTGCGAGTCGGACTTCTATTTTTAGTATTTGTTGTTAAACATAATTTGTGAAAACATTAATTATTAAAAAATTCAAAAAATTCATTAATTAATTTAAAAAAATATATTAATTAGTGTAAACAGTATTCTAGCTTAACGGTTCATAGATAAAGCCTGGTGACAGACAGACACATAGACATCGGAGGCTTATTCCCATTATTTAGGTTAACCCTAAAACGACTGTATCAATGTAGATGAATTCATATTATTTATTAATTATAATTTAGTTATGTGGACAAAATCGAATCATAAAGTAAACATTGATATATATTGTTTTTGTCTCTCTATAGTATGTATATATTTAAAAATATGTTAAAGTATGTCTATCAGTTATCTAGTTCTTATTCTTTATATCGAGTATCCATAGTATAAGTTTTGCTTAGTTTGGAACTAGATGGCGTGGTATTATATGATCTTTAATTGCGTTTCTAAGCAACGCATCATTGTCAAATTTCATCTAATATTTATCTGACAGTTAACTTTAATCAATGTATTGTCATTTTAACCAAACTACTCAAAAACCAGGTTTAAGTAACACTACTTAAATTAAGTATATTTTTTAAACAATAAGCCTTATTTATGACGATATTTTTTAATAGATACATGTTCACTATAGATATATTTTCTATATAAATAGAACATTCCTAGAAGCGATTGAAAGTTTAACACTAATGTAGACTTCAAGCTTAGTTACTATAGATACAGTTCGCAACGAAGTCACGCTCCTAATTATAGAAGCATTCCCAATCAATTACCGACACTGCACTGACATGTACCGTCTGCAGAAACATTTTTCATGCAAGATTAAGAAAATTTATAGGGTAGGACTCAT
>LQNK01000237.1:404715-439740 GCA_001586405.1 Phoebis sennae
GATTATTAGATTTCATTTTTATGGTAATTGTTTATTTTTCAAGTTTTTATCTCTGTTATTTGAATGTTTGAGAATTAAAAAACCGGTCAAGTGCGAGTCGGACTTCAGTTTTTAGTATTCGTTGTTATAGCGGCAACGGATATTATATAGTCGGTATTCTAGTTATCACTGTTTATAGTTAAAGCCTGGTAATTGGTAAAAGACAGATAGACAGCGGTGGCTTAATATATAAACATGGTATTTTTTATCTTTTAGGTTCGCAATACTATAAACAGCTGTTTAGATGAATTAAAATAATTATTTTAATTTAGACAGTTCAAATTACCCACATTAAGTCGAGCTATTCGTCAAAATCGAGTTGTAAAGTAAGCTTTGATAGCAATCTTCCTGATTTTAGGCACTTTAACGCTAGTTCATCTATTCGATAGCGCTAAACGGTAACTGTGACAATTGGTTTTTATTTCTCTATAGTTTATTCTCTCTATAGTATGTATGTATTTAAAAAAAGTATGTATATCAGTTATCTAGCTTCCATAATATTACTAGCTTTGCTTAGTTTGGGACTAGATGGCGCAGTGTTTATTGATCTTTTTATTGCGTTTCTAAGCAACGCATCATTGTCAAATTTCATCTGAAATTTGTCTGACAGTTAACTTTAATCAATCTATTTTCAGTTTAACTAAAAAACTCAAAAACCAGGTTTAAGTAACACTACTTATAATAAATATATTTTTTAAACAAAAAGCCTTATTTATGACGATATTTTTAAATAGATACATATACACTATAAATATCTATATTCCATATAAATAGAACATTCCTAGAAACGATTGAAAGTTTAACACTAATGTAGACTTCAAGCTCAGTTGCTATAGATACGGTTCGCAACGAAGTCACGCTCCTAATTATAGAAGCATTCCCAATCAATTACCGACACTGCACTGACATGTACCGTCTGCAAAAACATTTTTATGCAAGATTAAGAAAATTTATGAAATTAAAAACACCTTGGTGTATGGTCAGTTATAAGATAGGACCCTTAATACTTTAAGAAAAATAATTGTTTATGAAAAAATTAACCGTCTATAAAAAGTTACACAAATTAGAATAAATATGTATTGATTAATATGTGTACATTATTTAAGTAGTATAAACTAACAAAAGGAATAAAAAGAGACGAAATTTTAACACTTATTTAGATTTCAAGCTCACTTACTGTGATACGGTTCGCAACGAAGTCATGCTCCTAATTATAGAAGCATTCCCAATCAATTACCGACACTGCACTGACATGTACCGTCTGCAGAAACATTTATTTGTGAAAGAAAATTTGTTTAAAAATCTTGGTGTTACTCAGTTGTAAGATGGAACTTTTAATATTGAAAAAATGAATTGTTTATGAAAAAAATAACCGTCTACATCCAATTATGATTCTATAGACAAAATAATGTAAATAAAAAAATTAGATAACATTTAAATCTTTTAGAATAAAGTTATTGTTAAGAATATACTAATATTAAAATGCGAAAGTTTGT
Organism: Phoebis sennae; assembly: GCA_001586405.1. Lineage (NCBI taxonomy): Eukaryota > Metazoa > Arthropoda > Insecta > Lepidoptera > Pieridae > Phoebis > Phoebis sennae. The sequence goes on from LQNK01000237.1 coordinate 406,251, forward strand.
TAGGATGTATGACACCCATTCAAGCAAAAAGTACTGAACCGATTATGATAAAACTTGGTATACATATAGGTAAGGGTTTAGAATAACATAAAGGCTACGTTTAATCCCGGAGTTGCCACGGGATCAGTTACGCGGGTAAAACAGCGATGCGCGGCTAGTATAATAAAAATATAAACTATAGTAAAAAATTTTTTTCTATACTTTCACGTTAATAATGGTGTAACAATATTCACAGACACAAATTATATCATTCATTACAAACTAAAATCAAAGGCTAAGGGATGGGAGTTGGCGTCTCTCCAAGATCCTAATGTCCCATTGAATAGGGCTATTTGTACTAAAGCATTACTGTGCACTTAATCGACTGACATGTGGCCACGAAAGAGACTCTCAATCCAGTTAAGATTTTTGTATGTTTGTACCGCATTATCTCAGGAACCATTGAAACTTTTACAAATGCAATAAATTATTTATCTGTTAAAGTAGCGGTTTTTTAACAATTTGTATAGAAAATAATCGTTGTGTATCATAATAAAATAATATCATAATAATAATAGAAATTAGTATAATATTTGTCTATGCAAAAGTTAAAAAAAATGTTCATGCATATATAATAAATATTAAGTTACTTTATTAGAAAAAAATGTGTATTCTTAATTCTATATGGATCTATGTATCTGAATTAAATATAAATAAAATAAACATAAATAAAATATTGTAAAAAAACAAACAGACAATACATACTGACGCAAATAATTTCAAAATTATACAATGTAACAGACCTCGCAAAACAATTTTGTTAAATGGCTATTTAGATTAAAATAAATCACAACAATAGTCAAAACAATATAATCGCACAATAAAACAACTCATTACTTGACAGATAATAGCAGTATTATTAAATGTTCCATTTATTTCAACGTTAATTAACGTATTCTTACTAATGTTGATTGTTGTATAACTATTGATATACACGGCTTTACATGTTTTAAGATTTTAATCTTTTTCAATAACGATAAAAAATTCTAATAACACAGCCATTACAGCTCACATAAAATTTTAAAGGGCAAAGAATAAATTCTATTCTTTTTAAATGATTTTGAACATGGAACTATTTGTATTTCGAATAGTCCAAAAATATAAAAGACACTTCAGCAATCAACGATAAGAAATTCAAAAAGCGAACATTATAAATGGAATAATGATTTCAAACATGGAACGATTTGAATTTCGAATAGTTCGAAAATAGATCCCTAATGGGGTTAAATAGCTAAATAGCTCCGAGTTTTGTATGGCCCATATTTTAAAGCGATTGAGTCGGCTGATGAATGGGCGTACAAGAGACAGTTCCTTTGATCGCCAGATAAATGTTGTGGGTGTATGCGTAAGGAATCCGGGAAGACTTGTTAATAGCTATAATTCTTTGTTTTAATAGATTTATCTTCGTTTTCCTGCTTAATGATGAAGAAGTTCCGATGTTTTGTTGTTTCTATTTTTACACTTAAATAATTGTTTAATGAACATAAACTATACAAAACCCGTACTAAATTCTATAAATTACCTTAAGTGTAATTTACTTTTTTCATACAATTAAACATACTTAACCTAACCGTTTAAATCCGTAAACCACTATAACGTCTTATTTCCAAGCGTTCAAGATGAATTCTTGTACACAACAAAACGGCGATCGTTTAAAATATTGGAATGAATGACATACCACGCTTCGCACGATAAATGGCGCACACAAAAAGCAAACACGCTCATTAATATATCAACTGTCCTTTTAATCCATTCGATTAGGTACCGTCAGCATTTACCAACTTTAAATCTCGGAAATAGTTCGAATTTTAAATTCCACAAACGCGTTCGAAATTTGAAACTCAACGTTTTTAAATTATTACCCCGCGGCTAATTTATACGTTCGATGTTTAAATTCAATTGTAACTTTAAAACGTGTCGTATTTCTTTCAACGCTCGAAATGTCACAACATGTAAATAATTCAGATGCTAAACATCTGCATTCGATATCTTTAGACAATTAACAAGAGAATCGAAGCAGACAGCTACCGTACGTATATTTTTAAAGACAAGTAAATTAACATGTAAGATCTTTTATGCACGAACGACGCCACAAAAGGACTTCAGAAATTCAGATTATAAATTTATGCCATTTTATCTTAATTAAGTGTCCCTATTTGTATCGGGGGACAATAAATTGTTTGAATTTCATTAATTAAGAATGTCAATGTTCTTGTTTGGTGAATACGATATCAGTTTATATTCCGATCTAAAACAGTGTTGAAACGGAATTCTTGCAAATATTAGTCTTCTATTGTTTTAGAAATACATTAATCATTTCATAACTAGCTAATTTTAATACTGAATGAAACAACTCTTCTTGCCACTTTAGTCGCATTTGCTTGCGTACTTAACTTTTTTAACTAATAAACATAAGCTATGTTATTTGAGAGATAATCTAATGGTGAAATAATGTTTTAAATCGATCAATACCGCTTATGTGCTACATAATTTATTCAAAATACAAATATAGACTTGAATTTTAAACTTCATGTTATGAAAAGAAATTGATGGTACTAAACTTTAAAAGGCTCTATAGTATCGTAGTATCATGATGTCACTATCACTCCATACAAGATTTTGTCCCTAACTATATTAGTTTAGCATGAGTCGCATATTTCTGAAGGATTGCGTCGTTTAGTCGCGCGTGTACAACCACCCTTATTTTATTTCAGTCTTTGACGTACAAACACGCCATTAATACACTTTCGACTTTTTTTCGGCTGTCACATAATTTAGTTTTTTTCACTTTTTGTGGCGCATTAGCTATTAAACGACTGGTGTTTGACAACGCGATTAATATGTTGAAATTGTTAACTGAATGACGGACGTAATATTTTTCACATTAATGATGTTTAGTGTACTTGGGTTAACATAGATCAAAGGCATGTTGTATTTTGATTTTTTAAACTTCGGTTGTTATTAAAGATGGCAAAATTGATTTATAGTCTAGTTTTTTACCCACTTTATTGTGGGTACATGAATTTATAAAATATTTCAATTTTTCAAAGACTATTGAACATACTCAACCAAATTTTAAAACGTATCCTATTTGAAATTTAAATAATTAAAAGCGTCGAGCATGGACAAAAAAAAAATAAAAATGTTACATTGCGCAATCCGTTATCAGATCATAAAGCGGATTTCCATACATTATCAAATTTGAAATATTAATTACTGCGCGCTAATGAGCTGATAGTACAGTAATAAAACCGAGTAATCTTAGCGATAATTATTGGATTTCAACTTTGTGTAATTAAAATGTAATTTTATAGCTTGTGACGTTCGTTTAACCTAGTTTTAAGTGTTTTTTGCTGTACTAAGTATAAAACAGTTTGAAATAAAACTTAGTCCTCTGAGTAATTTAAAGTCTTACTCTCAATGCAATATATTTATTGATTGAAAATTATTAGACTGCTTTTTTTACTGCATAGTTCTTAGTACATTACCTGATACGAAAAATTCTAAAGTTATTTATCTAGCTTAGATATCAAACTGTAGTTACTAAGGATAAAATGCGTAACAGCTTTTACGCAGTAATTTCACGACTCCAACCGAGGAATTATGTGAATAACCAATTTTAAATAAACATTAGAAAATCCGAGATTTGGAAACAATAAAATAAATTATTAAAATTTCAACTTCTAGCTATCACGGTTTATGAGATGTTGACAAACAAACAGATAGACAGCGGAGATTTAGTAATACGGTCCCATTTTTACCTTTACTCAAAAACATACATACACACTTCTATTCTAAAAATAAAGTATAAGTGTATGTAACAAACAAACAAATATACATTTTAATTAAAAAGAGCTTTCAAAAAAGCCAATTTGGAAAAACAAACGATTTGAATTTGAATTTGAAAAAAATATAACATTAACAAAGGAAACCTTATTGACCGATTATCTATATTAAATGAAATGTAACGAGCCTTATCTCACACATAAAATATTGTTTTTATTTGTTTACGTTTTCCAATTGCCCACGCTCTGCTTCATTGAAGCTTGTAACTTGATTTTTAATGTATTAATTTTGTTATGTAAAACATACTTTGTTATATTATAATGTAACTACTTACTTCTAAAATATTGTCTATGCCATTAGATTATTATAAACTGTATTTTTACGACAAATATCCAAACATCAACACTTAAAGTAGTCTATATGGTCTGGATCCTTACCTATAAGAATACCAAGTTTCATCGTAAACAGTTCAGTAGTTTTTACGTGAAAGAGTAACAAACACACATACGGATTATCGTTATAACATAAAAAATGTCACATTGCATTATTAGAAAATTGTACATTTGTAAATATTACGCGATGCATAGAAAATTCACCATAATTTATTTTGCTAATTATGTTATAAACCATACCTATATAAATTTTATAATTGCCCACTTATTTTTTTACTAAAAGGGATTCAAGCAAATAATACTATATTTATTAGAGTTTACAAATAAATTAATTGTCTTATCAAATTAAGTAAAGGTCACACTTAGTAGAACTATAGTGTTGCGTGCGTCTTATCTATAGTGTAAGAGCTAGCGAGAAATATTGTCTTTGAATGTAACCGTTGTCTATGGTACTAAAATAAGGTCAAACGTAAGGAAAAAGTAATTCTAGGAATAATGACAGTAATGTTACGACGACGTATACGTTAATGATGGTATTTATGATCCTGGTGAGGTGTGAAATAAAACCTTATAAGATTTTTTGCTTTTAATTTTTTCATACAATTTTCTAAGAACTTAACGGTTTTTTAGAAAAAAAAAAGAATGTAATAAATGATACGTAGAAATGCGTTTGAATTTTGCATGAATAATAGTATATTTAATGTACACATACAAAAGGTTGAATAAAAGCGATAAGCGAGTGGCTTTATGGCTTTTAGGCGATTTCTTCCAGACAACCTTAGAAGAAAGAAATATTAAGAATTTGAGAATTAATGTTCTTTTCACTATCTTGGTACCTACATTTGATTATCTAAATATTTATAAGTTCTTTAAATATTCCGAGTATAATTGATGTAAACTAAATAACATATTGTTATTATCTAATTTTACGTATAGAATTGAAAAGAAATTACTTTGTACGGTTAACCAGCTGATCATTAAACCATTTATAAGCAGTTAAACGTCATTAATAATATTTAAGGTTTCAAGTCTTATTGATCATTATTTACACAGCAGTAATTATGCAAACCAAGCAATTACTGTTCATAATACTTCTTATATACATATTTATAAGATTCCAGTATCTTGTTAACATTTAAATGAATAAACCTAGATCAATATTTTACGGCATTAACGATAATTTCGTTTAATTGGTTATTTTATAACAGATGATAATTATTTTTTACGCACATTGAACATAGGTTAATATAATCGTTTTTTTTTGTCTTTTATATGTTTATACTACTTTCACTACGTTTCTTTTAATATTTATTGTTTTATCAAGTATGTAAAAGTATTTAATAGAAGGCTAAAGACTTTCAATTTCTTATCAAATATTATTTCTGATATACTTAATCAGAAAATGCAAAACATCTATAGATAGAATTCAGTCTCAATTAACTTTGGTTTTACTATCACTCTACGGCCTTAAGAAAGTAGACTTTTAAAACCAAACAACAATTCTAACAGTCTCTCTCTTTCCAGATCACAACGGCGAGCCGCCAAAACTGAAATGCAACCTGCGCAAGCACAAGCCCAACCGCAAGCCACGCACGCCCTTCACGGCGCAGCAGTTGCGAGCGCTCGAGAGCAAGTTCGTTGACAAGCAGTACTTGAGCATCGCTGAACGAGCGGAGTTCTCTTCGTCACTGGGATTGTCTGAAACACAGGTAATTATTATTTTTTAACTCTCTATTACACCGTAAAAACAGAAAAACACAAAGTATAAAATATAGAATTAACAGTATAATAGGCGGCCTTATCACTAAACAGATTTCTGTCAAGCAATCACTGGAAAAAATGTAGTGAGAATACAGGCTGGGTGAAAGAGTAAATAAAACAAAAAATAGGGAAGGAAAAAAAATTAACAAAGAATAAAACAAAATAAATTTAAAATTGATTTCATCAGGTCAATATAACATTATTATCCTTATTTATCTTTCAGATAAACTGACTAGGTTAGCAGAAGCATTGGTTAGGTTTGCTAAAGTTGGTTAGGTCTAGCAAGCGTTCGAAGTTACTTCACACTATCACAGTGTGTTGGAGTTGAGAATTGCTGAGAGGCTAGAGTTCTCTTTTCGTTTTCAGGCTTTTCTGTGACCCAAAAATTCAAGTTTATATTTCTTTATTTGCTCTCAGGTGATATACCTTTAATTAAAAAATAGCTGAGTTAAATTAACAGACAAATAAGTTACGCAAGATTAGCTTGAGTTTATGCAGAGTTTTCTTCGTCGCTATGATTGTCTGAAATACACATATTAATGTTTAAATACATCATGTATTGCAAGAATATTGGTCAAGTTAGATTTGGCCCAGTAATTGCGCGCACTCGAAACCTAATAGTCAAAAAGTACTTGAATATCACTGTCATGGCCGATTTCTTCTAGACTTTTCCAAACAAGTCATTGTCCGTTAGTTGATGTTAGATGTTTTAAGTATATTTTTAGATACCATCTTAATTAATTACATATAACAAGGGCGTATTAGATAGTATAGTGAATGTTAAATGTTATCTAGGTCAGATTAATTAACCATCTTTTATGACGCAAATTTGATGCGTCGATTAATCTTATAAACATCATTGCGAGTGAATAATTTGTTAAACATAATTACTTATTAACAAGAAATATTTGACACCAACTAATCTCTATGGCCTTTAAATCTAAATCTATAACAGATTTTTTAAACAATATCATTGTCACACCAACTAATATGCCCTTAATTTGTCCACAGGTAAAAATCTGGTTCCAAAATCGTCGTGCTAAAGCGAAGCGGGTACAAGAAGCTGAAATAGAGAAACTCAAGATGGCGCAATTCTCCCGTCATCCACACCATATGTACCCGCATCCCCTGCAACAGTATTTCCCCCACCCTCTAATGGGGAGGCCCTTACCCCCCATGATGCCCCATCTGACAATGCAACCCACAGTTCAAGGGTCACCTTCACCGAGCACGCAGTCTAATACACAGCAATAGACAATATTTTAAAACATAGAGTACGGTGATTTTCTACTCTATGGTATGAGACTGGTTACGAGTTAAAACGGCGTTAACTCTCCGACTATAAAATATTTGAAAAAATTACTTTGCAGTTTCGTATAATTCGTATTTATAAGTATTTTTATTTTAACATAATTGCCATGTGTATCAAAATAAAAATTATCGGTTGTAGAATTGTAATGTATCGGTCATATTCATTTATGCAATATAAAATGTAAATTATTTGTAAATATTAGTTTAAGAATGTAAATAAATGTTATCGGAGTTATTTTAAATGGAATGGACTAATTTAGACGTAGGATTCATGGAGCTAAATAATAATTTTTATATTTCATGGTCAATATCAAATTTCAAACTTAGTATTTTAAAATAACGTTTTACCCAATAAACCTTTATGTAATTTAAACATATCCTATGTTAATACATATAACATTACTACATGTAATAGACTATATTATTATATAGAATATATATTTAGTACAAAATTATATCCATAACTTGGCTTTTGAAATGTTAACCTGAATTGTTGTAAATATAAATATTGTGTAAATTAAAATTTGTACTTGTGTAGTCTAATACAATTATTTTAAATGAGCGCTGGGTTTTATTTTTTTTTATATTTCATCATTTTCTACCCACCTGGATTGTAAGAAAAAAACTTTAAATTTCCTGAAATATACATGGAGAGTTATCATCATATTTTACTAGTATAAAAAACCTTATACATTGACATAGTAGGAGTAAACCATCATAACTCCTCCACAGATTTTATGCTAGCCTAGTACATCGAGATACTGTGATAGACTCACTGCAATTGATTCATCATAAGGAAAAAAGAGAAAGCATTATCATGAGGTATCACCGCAGGGAATCCTGCTTGCTCATCTTAGACTAATTGAGACATTCCTATGAAACCTATGTTGCCCTGGTACTTGGCTTGAGATTTTTAGTGTGGCATATGAATTTTTATAGAGAGACGACAGACAGACGACGACACACTCACTTAATAATAAATCTTTTTGCGAGAAAAATAGAACCGACTTCTTAATAATAAAATACAAAAAAAAGATACAGTTGAATTGAGGACCATCGTCTTTTGGAAGTCGATTAAAATGAGCTTTTAAATTATCTATGAAATCTAACCGAATGAAACACAGTAAAATATTTTTTTTATGTGATTAAAGGGTGGCAACGTTCCTCGAGAGAGCTTGACCGAATTCATGTCATAGCTATATTCGAGTAAATTTTCAACATCGTATAAATTTCTTGTTTTTAAGAGGAAATGATATCAGTCATAAAAACAACCTAATTTAATTTATCGGAAAGATAATGGTACTTGGATGTCAGATGTGCGTGAAACTAATTTTAATATTAACCATTATAGTTAATTGCTGATTGTGGGGTTAGGTCATTTGATATGATAGTTTGATACAGGCTGTTCTAAGAAATGTTTGATGAATGAATGGAGTTATTTACTCTTAACATCGATCTGCAGTTATTTATTTATACGTAACTAGCTGTGTCCCGCGGTTTCACCGGCGTATATAGCCGGTTCCCGTGGGATTTTCGGGATTAAAAATATCCTATATTATTCTCCTGGTTCTAAGCTATCTTTCTACGAGTTTTCTGCCCAATTGTTTCAACAGATCTTGAGTTATATGTGTTGTAACAAACCCTTAGTTGTCTTAGTTTAATATAATATATGTATAGGTATATAGATGAAAAGATTAATTGTAGGGTTTTGGAAAGTGTAGATAATATTGTTTTATATTGAGGTAAGGCATATAAGATATCAAAGTATATAAAAATTAATCCAATCCCTTTTAGTATAATAACCTAAAATAAGATTTTGGCATTATTTTGGGTATTTTCCTTAAATTCTAGTAGGATAGAAAGGAGCTTGTTGTTCCCGGCTTCAAAATTTAGGAAGGAATTAGTATATCTGTCGCAGTAAGATAGATAAAGCCGTAATATAGTTATATCCCTAGGGATATAATTATATGCCGTAACATAGTTATAAAACGGTCCAAGTTTAGTGATATACTTATATTACTAGATTAAGTTTAGTGAAATAGCTTTCGGAGTGTGCAACGTCCTTGTAAAAAATCCAATATACAGTGTTCTATTAAAACATGTGCCTGTAAGAAGCATTCAGAGCTATGAAATTCTAGATGTCATGATTTCGCTTCTTGTCTGAACAAAAATTAGAAATTACTTTTAATGTTTGATTAGTTTTAATTGCATTTTTAATGTTTAAATTCCAAAAAACATAGTTATTTTAATTATAATTGGAATTAATATAATACATGTAATTACGTGTTAATGTTACAAAATATTGTAACTAACTGCAGAATACATAATGTAGATTTTTAATAAAGATAAAACTAATTTATTATATCAATTTCTATTTAATTCTATGGTAGATTTCTATTTCACTAAACTTAATCTAGTAATATAAGTATATCACTAAACTTAGACCGTTTTATAACTATATTCCTAGTGAGATAGTAATGAATCGCTTTCGTATAACTATGCTACGGTATATAATTATATCCCTAGGGATATAACTATATAACGGCTTTAACTATCTTACTGCGACATATCTACTACGACGTGTAACAATTTTAATATGAGTTTGTTTAATAAAAAATTGCATCATTATCTCAATTTTCAGAATATGATCACCCTGTATACCCAAATATTACTGATCCCTGGTGTCATCAAAAAAAGTTATCATAATTTATAACGATTTACCTACATCGACGTTTGTTTGTCCTACATCTAAATGGGCTTATTTATTTCTGATCAACTTACGTCATGTGCTCTTGATCTTGCCTGTGTTACGTAATAACAGATAATTTCTTATTTAAACTGTTTATAATGGTCGATCTTAAATTCGTTCAAAAATATGTAATACAAGTTACAAGTCAAGGAAAAAAAACTATTTTTTCCTGATTGAGTAATTTTGGCCGAATTGGCCAACTGTGTAAGAGATACAAATGTAATGCATGTTTTTTTTATGTACATTGCCGTCATTATCCTGTGGGACAGAAGTCAAGCACGATCGGAGAGACATAAGGCCCAGGATCGACAGCAACACGTGCTCTCCGAGACACAACAGTGAACCAACATCACTGATTTTACTCGAACTTTTTTTTGCAGCCCCTGTCCAAACCTTTACTTACCCGTGAATTTTTTTTTGTTTATCGAGACAAGATTTTTATATAAACCAAATATTATAAAGAAGGAAGCAAACGAAAGAGGACGAATACAAAATTTTTAAAATATCGTGTTAGAAACAATAAACTTTCAAAAAAATAGATCATATCGTTCCTAACTTATGATTATAAGCCAAAAATATGATAAATTCAATTAATATTAACATAAAATGACAATCGTATTTAAATGTAATCATTATCTTAATCCACAATTTAACAACACAAAAACAAAACGCTAAAGAAATAGCTCATCTTCAATAACCATTAAACTATAAACATCATTTCCGACATACCGTCTCTTAGCATTAATTAACGTATAAGTTATTTATAACTTTTTGCCATAACATTCTTGGTTTTCACAAATCATTAACCGCAAATTTAAAACGATCTTTAGCAGTAAATTAATCTTGTGTGCTCGTAATTACAGTAATTATAAATAACTTATTAATTTGGTGCTGGTAATTAGATTAATTTATCATGTAAATGTTGCGTGGTGTTCATTTTCAGAGAACAGAGAGCGTTTTGTGGAGGAAATGGAGTGGAGTAATGAATGTTACACGTTTAATGTAACAATAATTAGCTGTGTTTAAGTTTTATTCATTTATTTGATTTTTCATGAAATTATCTTTTACAATTGAGTTTTTAAGACACGAAAAGGAATTAAAATCAGATTTTAAATAAGGAATTATGTAGCAAAATCAAAATAGATTTTGCTGATAGAGGATATATACTTTTAAAAATCGTAAGGCTGGCAAAGGCTAGGCTTTTAAACTTAAAGGTGCTACAAATCTTACGACCTTAAAATACAGCATATTGCTTAAATATACATTTTGCTTATGACACAGTTTGTCTAAAGACCCCTATACAAATGCATAAGTGGACGTAAAGACGGAGTAAGGTGTCTATCCATAGACACCAGTGGTAGGTAAGTTACGTCTGCCGATGCACCCACCATCCATCGACAGATCACGTCCGCGCATGCGTCTACCGATGTGTAGAGGGAGCTTTACACAAACAACTTGAATACTATTTGTAAAATATTTTTAGGAAATATTTTTCACCTGCAATAAATACTTCTTATTTACTTACTCCTTTGGCGCAGGGACCCAAAATGAGTCTTGGTTTATTTATTTATTTTTCAAATAAATACCTTTATTGTTATGTATTTACATAGGTAGGTGGATTACTTAAAATTAGATGCATATTCAACTTCTTTTGCTATCTGTGGGTTAAAAAATCTAAAAAGAAGACATAAAACGTATAGCCGATTAATAGAATTTGTCTATCAAGACGTATGGTACGTTCAGATCAATTCAAAAGCGACGATCGCACATTCCCGTTAAGTACCCCGCATTCACTCCTTGCTTTTTATTCTTAGGTGCTAAACAATAGACAGTGTTACATCAGCTATATATAACGTGATACTGTCAGGGTGCCAATTCGTTCCGGAGTCACGAATTGTTAGTTAATTGTTTTATTTGCATCTGATGAGTGATTGTTTCTATATTTTGCGAATGTTAATAGATGTATTTAGAACTGTTTATGGAGTATCTTATTTTTGCCCATAATTTCTCTCGCAATATCGTAGCGTATGACAAAATGAGCTACATTACTGTAAAGTTTCATGTAAATTCGTCGAATAGTTTTTTGCCGGTCAGAGTAACAAATATTAATACATGTTTTAGCACGCCAATATTAATACATTTTCAACAAGTACAAACCTTCGCATTTGTAATATAAGTAGGTCGAGATCATTTAACGTCAGATTCAAACGACCACGATCCTTTGCCTGCTCCGATTAAAAAAAAAAGTAAGTGACAGTAAAAAACGCGCGAAAAGACTTAATTATAAACTCAATCAGAATGACGGACATTATTATTTATTGGCGCGCTCATAATAATTATAATGTAACAATTATTGTACATAAAGCACACATTAAGATAGTCTTATCTTCGCGCAACGAACGCAAATATTTGTGTTAACGTTTTTATATTATTGTAATTATTTTATGTCATTAAGATTAATGATGTCAAATACGTTTGCATATGTATCTGTATGTTGAAAATTACTATTTGTATGTGTTTTATAATTTGAATTAAGAATTTATTAATAGAAAATGTGCGAGTTTAGATTGAGGCTTCATTAAATAAATTTTTAATCGTATTTTTTTGCTATTTAAAATTTTTTCAAGTACAAAATCATATAATTATGATTTATCTCCCGTCTCCTAAAATTGACATAATCCTTACATCACCATGACACTTACAATATTATTGGTTCACTTAACAGTTCAATTTATTCCTATTTAAGCTAAGTGTCCATAGATCGGGTAGTAATATACTTTATGACTGCCTTGTTGGTCTAGTGGTTGCATCTTTGACTACAGATCGAGAGGTTTCAGATTCGACAAAAATATTTGCCTAACAAAAATTCACAATAGCAGCCTTAACTCTGGAAGTTCGCGGTATTGGAATTCGGGCATGAGTGTGCCTCGGAGAGCACGCGTCGCCGTCGGTCCTGCGCCTGATCTCTCTCCGGTCGTGTCGGTCTGCCGCCCCATCGGGTTAAGAGAGTAAAGGAATAGAGAGTGCACCTGTGTTGCGCACATTCTTGTGCACTATAATAATAACCTTATCAATATTCCTGGACATTTAACACAACGCCATATAGTGTACTATGGAATCCAGATAACTGATAGACATACTTAAACATACTCTTTTTGTAAATACATACATACTATAGATGCATTGACACTCAGACGGAAGAAAATTAAAATATTCATCACATCATAATTTTCTACTCGTGGGGATCGAACCCACACCCTCCGGCGCAATAGACCATTGCTGTATCCACTGCGACACTCGAGTCGTCAAAGAATGCCGATGCGTACGATATCGAACTGTGGACGTTTAGCTTTAAGGTTAATCTTTTTTACAACACAATATTAAACAAACATTGAATTTATTATAATCCTGTAAGCCCTTCGATTTCACAGAACGTAAAAATAGGTCGTTAAAGGTCACTGCTACGGTTTTGAGTAAGAGGTCACGAGTGTGTGTTGAACAATTCAACTATAATAACAAGCATTACAAACTTTACACTGAGGAAAAATCCATTGTTATAAAATATTATTATTTATTACATTATTAAAAATGATCTACTTATTATTATAAAGAGAAACAATTGTATTTTATTTCCCAATCACTAAGAAAATTGGTTAAGCGACTTCAATTTCGAATCTTTGACATCTCAACTATTTTCTTTTCTAGAAAAGATACTCTTGTTTTAAATTTCAAATTTCGAATTTCGAATCTCTGATATAGACTACACCTAATTTATTCGAGATTTAAATTTCAAATGTCTAACATCTTAGTATGCCTTACCCCTAAACCAAAATATATACTCTTGTTTTAAATTTCGAATTTCGAATCTTTGATATGTATACCTAACTTACTCGAGATTTAAATTTCAAATTTCGAATCTCTGACCTCTCAACCACTCGACCAAAGAGAATGTTGCACACTTGCATCAATAAAGAAGCTGGTTGACAAGCGATAGCCGTGCTTTATGACTTCCTCAGATAAGAGCGATGAATGGAAATAGTGAATGATCGGTCTCGTTCAATTACTAAATGATTATTATAATTAAATGACGCAAGTGATAGACCAATCTGATTGAAGGCGCAATGTATACGAGTTAGTTATATTTATTTCATTGGTAGGGATTTCTTTGCGAATGACATCTTTAAACCTTATTTTTCTTATTGTGTATGAGTAAGAAAGTATTTTATTCCACTTCACAAATATAAAAAAGAAATACTAAGTTGCAGATATAAAGAAGAAGTATAGCGCAAAAGGCGACCTTATCACTTCACAGTGATTTCTAACAGGCAACCTTTGGTCATAAGGTAAGAAGCAGAGTTTAACAAGACTGGGTAGAAGAGTATATAAGTATTATATTTCTAAAGGAATAAAATATATTTTAACCCTAATTTAAAAAAAAGAGTAAGTCTCTTAAATGTTTACTTTAATCTTACGGTATTTATCAGTTGTTTTGAATAATAATTTATACTTTCATTTACACAAGAAATCACTTCACAGAGCTCCACTCTAACCTTCTTTTTTATTTAACACAATATTTTTTTAAAATAAAAATGCTTTATTCAGATTTTAAACGCGGTTTATTAGACATTATTATTTAACACGACGGTTCGAACACTTTACATAAAGCGTGGTCATGAGTGACTGAAATGTCAAATGCCTTCATTAGTATTAAAAAAATTGTATGACTACCCCCACGTGTTTCCACAAAGGTGTAGGTGGGTAGGTGCAAAATTGACTAATGTCCTCTTTTTTGGTATACTTGATATAGGGTTTTAAATTTATAATAATAATTCCAGGTATTACAAAGCCCCATACCATATTCTCTATTGAATATTTGATATTTTTTAATTTAAATGTCGTGTGGAAATCTTGGGTTAAGTTATTATGAATAACAAACTGCGTTTAAAATCCATTATGACACATGTTTATCCAAATAGAAGGAAATCATTTTTATATAAATTACATTTAAAAAAATATTTTTCTGGTATTATACGCTAGCAAAGTAAGAATAAGTAAAGATAAAGAAAGTAAGGGTAAAGAAATTTACCCTTGAGACTGGGTTTCAGGCAATCGTGGCCCAATATTTTAATGGAACACAAATTAATTTCGAAATCTGTTTGCCATTATTGGTTTTTGGTTTAATTTTACTAAAAATATACATAAATCAAAGACGTGTAAAACTACTGCGTAATAAATCAAACCATCTATCGTACAATTACTAGAACGACACGACTATCTATTTCTCGCTAAGAGACGTTTCCATTTCGAGAAATCCTTATCTGTCGCGTCTGCTATATTTCCAGCTCTCGAATATACTGTAAGTGATAGGATTCTGACTGCGAAATAGAACAGTCTAAGTTCGAATCCTGGCTCGCCATGCAAGTGACTCGGGTGATTTTAAAAACAAAGATGTTTAAGGTTAGTGTTTTTTATGTTTGTTTTAATGTGAATACTTTTCATCTACACTAATATTATAAAATGGAAAACTTTGTTTGTAATGAATAGGCCTAAAAAACTAATGGACCGATTATAAATTATTTCACCATTCGAAAGCTTAGGCTATTGGCTAAATATATAACATCATGCTACGGGAGTGAAGCCGCGCGGTAGCTAGTATCAAATAAAATACTTTAAAAAAGGATCTTAAACAGTCACCCGTGACCACGCTCGCTGTAAAGTGTTCGAAACGTCGGGTTAATAATAAAATAACTTTTTGCGAAAAAATAGAATCGACTTCATCACTCTAAAAAGTATAATATAACTTTTATTTTATTTTTGTTTCAATCTATACAAAGTCGGTGCAAAATCTTGTTAAATTGAAAATAGATAAAGGCACCGACTTTGTATAGATCTAATTCTAAAAAATACGGTCGAATTGATAACCTCCTCCTTTTTTTGAAAGTCGGTTAATAAAATAATGTATTATAAATCGCGTTTAAAATCCTTTAAAAAGTATTTTATTTGGATATTATGGAAAGTACTCACTTTAAAACAAACACAAGAAAATAATAAATACATACGTATTTTTTTCCGATGTCACCATTTTAAGACTGAATTGAACTCAAGATTTGGTTATAAGGCAAACATTAAGCGCTGAACCACAAAGGCGGTGTAACAGGATCTAGCACTAAACAAAGGTTAAGACTTACAAACCATTATACATTTATTTCATTTATTGAATTATTGCTTTGGATCACATATAATACGTCCTTAAACGTAACCACTACCCATTGTGTTATATTGTTGACAAGGTAATTCCAAACGCTCGCTAAGTAATCGTAATAGAAAGGTACATTTATTGTTGTTATTTCTTGATGGAATTGCACAAATCACTTTTGAAGAAAAACATATTTTTTACTTTTAACTCCATAATGAGCAAGAGCAAGCGGAGCATGCGGTTCATCTGGTGTTGAGTGATCAACCGAACATCTATAACAACAAAGTGCCTAGCCTAGCTTAAAGGAAGGGGAAGGGATAAGGAGAGGATTAATGATGGTGAATTGGGAGAGGAGTAACACAGGATGGGAGTGGCTCCGGGCTCACCGTACGAAACACAGTGCAATACTGCTTCACGCCGATCTTCTGCTGGGGCGAGTGGTAAGTGGTAACTTAACCGGTGCAAGCATGGCCCAAACTTATACAAGTGACCACCATCATAACGCATGGTCATCTTCCTATTACAAATAAATTATAAAAACAAATTGTTGTTAAAAATACATCCAAATGTATACCACAATTCGTAGTCGGTGTCTTTGTGCAACCGTTATAGGTTCCAAAGGGTTAAAGTATACTTAAAGCTATGCTTTGTCACTATTATGCGAGCTTATTTGTCAGTGAAATAAATTAAGAGAATACCTGTGTCATTCTCAGGCTAACTAATTATATTTGACATTATTTTTACTCGTATTATCATAAAGCAGCAAATAATTGGCTTCTCTATTAAGTCTTAGTGTTATAAATGCTTAATCTTGGTGTTTTTGGAACTCTCTATGTAATAAGTTTAGAAAAATGTAGAATTGAGAAAAGATTGACATCTTATACGTCTTTGGAATGTATGTTAAAGCAGTGAATTGTCTTTATTTTCGTAATTGTTTAAATAAGCACAGTCTATTTATTCCTAACTAGCTGAGCTCCGCAGTTTCACCCGCGTATACATCCCGTTCCCGTAGGATTTTCGGGATAAAAACTATCCTATGTCATTCCTGGGGTCTCAAAGTATCTCTGTACAAAATTTCATCCAAATCGGTCCTGTAGTTTCGGAGCCTATTCATTACAACCAAACAAACAAAGTTTTCCTCTTTATAATATTAGTATAGATAGAATGATGGATTAGTTTAGCAAATAACATTAAAATATAAAATATGTACCTATTAGTTTATGAATCTGAATAATCTAGACTAATACAGGAAGAAGAAAAACAATGAAGGAAAGACGGTGATGAGGAACGATGAAGGTTTAAGATATATAAAAATAATAATTTACTATATGCATGTGTCAGTTTATGAAGAATATTCTAGACTAATATTTCATAAAATATTTTAAAACTTGCAGCTTTCAGTGGAGTTGAACCTTAAAATCTCAATTTAAAGCAATCAACGTCCCGAAGGGTCAACCGATACGGGACCAAACAAACATAAAAACGGATAGTAAAATTTTATTAACCGATTTCGTTGTGAACTATGAGTGGGCAAGGTAAGGCTCGGCGCTCAGTCAACGAGGTGACTGTGTTTTTGGGTGAAAAGCAGGAGTTACAACCAAGAGCTCCTGGGTTCAATTATTAGTGGAAACGTGAAAAACAAGTGTCCGTCTGGATGAACACCTTATTGCCTATTAATCAAAATTCATCAGTGAAACTGATGTAATATTACTTTACTTATTTGGGACTTCACTAAGGAAAGCTAATTTTGAAACTTAATTGTAAAGATAAAATGAAGATATGAAACCGATAAATAATGTTTTTATATTTGACTAGGTACACCAATTGCCAGAAATGGTGTGGAAGCAGTCCCGCAAAATAACAAATAAGGAAAAGATAGATAAGAGGGTAAAAAGGAATCCTAGAGATTTATATTAAAAACACTTTTAATTACTTAAAAAATAATAAAATGTTCTTTGTATGCGTGGTTTCCTTCTAAAATTATTTTCAATTGTTAAAAATTAAGTTTATGTCAATATTTTTTACATTTTAATGTAATTAAAATCTGATAAACTTAGTTTCCAGTGAGCGTCGAACTTAATTAAGATTTTTATGTACATTTTTACGTAATTCTGTAGCTTGTTAAGTTTATTGTCATTTTAAAGGTTTTTCGAAATTTAATGCGTCGTTATGAGATCATATAAATTAAGTAGTCTTTATGGGGTTCAAACATTCTTAATCTTATCATTTTTTATTATCTTTGGTTGTGGTTTGTATTTATAATTGTTTATGCTTTCGTATTTTATCAACGAAAAGTTTTTGTTACATATAATGTGTTATTATTATTTTTCGGGTTCGAATCCCGGGTAGAGCCAAAAAAACATTATTGCGATTTTTCTGGTAAAAAAAAATCTTAGAAGCAGCCCGAGTCATGAAGTTTGCGGTGTTGGAATAATATAAGGTGCTTCTTATAAACGACGGATCATCTTGTTCCCAGTTCCTATAAAAATAAAACGAGTCGCTTTACTTACGGACAGTACAATATCCTACTAGGCGTAAGTCTAAAGCGTATCTATAATAAATGTGTACGTTAACATAACTACCAAAACTTGGTTCTGATTGGTTGATTAGAACCGCCCGTTATGAAAACCATTCGTTTGTGTTATACTATGACGTTCCGTCGTGTATAGGAACCGGGTATTAGTATAACAGATACGAATCGTTTTCATTAACGAGTGGTTTAATCAACCAATCGAAAGCAAGTTTTGATAGTTATGTTAATGCCACGTTTATTATAGATACACTTTAGACTTACGCCTAGTAGGATAGTGTACTGATCATAACTAAAAGAAAGAATGAAGAAAGAAAGAAAATACAATAAAACGATTCTAATTACATAATTTTCTTATACACGCTTAAAAGCGCAGCTTCCAATGCCAATTTCAACCAACGCATTAACTAGAAGCTCGATGAAGCCCATTTAAATAATTATAAACCAAAACAGATCTTTAAATTCATAATAATCTCAGCATCTTTAACAGAAACAAATATTTTAATTAACTTGATATTAAGATGTTAATTCAACGTAATGGAGCAATTCGTATATTAAGTCGGTAAGTGCCCACCCAAATGAGAACCTTCAACCAATTAAGTTTTGGGAACTACCAAAAAGGTTTATCTATGCTGTTAAGGGCAGGTGCTTCGGTTAGATTTGAACGTGAGATTTTTTGAGAACTAGTTTATTAGATCTTATAATATAAAGCAGAAGAGTTTGTTCGAATGCGTTAATCTCAGGAATTACTGGTTCAATGTGAAATAATGTTTTTGTGTTAAGTAGGCCATTAATCGAGGAAGACTTTGGGCTAGAATATTATGCTACAGGAGCAAAGTCACGCGGAATATGTAGCTAGTTATAGCAGTTATAAATAAGGCCTAATAGTGAAATTTTATACATGAAGTGTTGTTATAAGTCTTTTTAAACAGTAGAAATATGTTTATTTATGGTAATATATGAATGACTTGAATATTAATTAATGACGTAAAAGTAACACAAAATGGTACTTTAGGATTTTAAGTTTAGTTTACAATTGGTTGATTTTAGTTAAAGTTTATTTAACCACGAGTACTTTCTATATTTAATAAAATACTTTTAAAGGAATTAAAACGCAGTTTACTAATGAAGACAACTGTCATCCCGTGACCACGCTCTCTGTAAAGTGTTCGAAACGTCGGGTTAATAATAATCTACACTCATATACTCATACAGAAGCAAGATTTTTTTTTTTATTTAATAGGCGAAAGTGGACTGATTTGATAAAATCCTTTACCATTGAAATCCTACATTTTCCCTTATGAACATACATTATATAACATTATGTATTAGTATTTCTTTGTTTTATTGTACAAATAAAGTTTAAATGAATAAAATAAATTATGCTACAGGATCGAAGCCGCACGAAACAGCTAGCATTAAAAATCCTTTAAAAAGTATGATATTCAAATTTCTCATACTGCATTCGTTACGTTCACAGGCTTGACCTTAAGTCGGCTCAACTCACAGAAAAGCCAACATTTTAATCCATATAAACGGTTATCATCCAATCTACATATTTATTTATTTTTATGTCTCTATTCGGCGTTTTTTCCGGTAGCTGTTAATAGTTCGGGCTCCATTAAAGCTGAAACCTGCTTAGACTCAGCAATTTGTTTTAACTCAAGCCTGTGTGGATTATTTATGAGTGTTTAGATATTAATTTTAATTTTAAGTATCACTTAGGGAATCATTTCCCATAGTTTGTTTTATGGGAAAATTTTGATACGGTTGTATATAATGAGGTGCTTTCTACGATGCGAATCGGTATATCTTGAAGTCAATCCTACTAATATTATAAATGATAAAGATTGTGAGGATGTATGTTTGTCTCTTTCACGCAAAAACTACTGAACCGATTATAATGAAACTTGGTATACATCTATATGTACCTATTACTAACCCTTACATAGGTAAGGTATCAGAATAATATTTTAGTAATGTATTAACTATTAAGTATGAAAATTGTACTAAAGTACTATTTTATCATAATATTAATACCACCTGAAGAGATACTTACTCCTCTTTTCTCTGAAGATTGGAAATTTTACTTTACATTCCTTTGTTTTCGACAAGGTTATTAACTTGTATATTATATTAAATTTTATTGTATTGTTTCTACGACGTTTCGTTGATAGGAACCGGGCCTCAGTTTACTTGGTAAATGAACTCGTAATAATGTCTAAAACTAATTCTCAAGCCACATACTATGCACAAGGTTTAAAAAAAATAATTGCTTATTAAATCAAAATGCACGGCAATTGATTACTAATTTATATTGCGGATATAAAACACTGGTTTTATTGTTTTCTGCTAATGACCGCGGTTTCTATTTCACTGACCACTTAAGGGGAAGTTTTGGTTATTTATTTATATATATAAAAAGATACGGTTTAATACAAAATGTAATTTTATCGCTACACAGTAATTTCTTCCAAGCAACCATTGGGCATAAGAATAGAAGCAGAATTTTATAATTGAATAAATATTTTTATATTTTATTATTTATTATGCGACTTTATCTGCGTGAACTCGGAAAAAAATAATTGTATTTTAATTCAGGGTATGTAATATGTTTCACTTGTAAAGTTTCATCCAAATATGTTCAGGAGTTTTTGCGTGAAAGAATAAAGGTATGTGAATTTATGTTAAAAACGTGTATTTTAATTTGAAATCTTATTAATAAAACGTAAATGCGTAACTTCTGATTCCGTAACAACTCTGGGATTAAAAGTAGCCCACAGAAACACAATAAGTCGATGATTTCGAAGAATATGCGAGTTATTAAAACAAAAAGTTGTCAGTTACATTAATAAATAATAAATAAATAAATATTCCTGGTCATTTAACACGCCATCTACTCCCAAACTAAGCAAAGCTAACTATGGAAACTAGATAACTGATAGACATACCTAAACATACTCTTTTTTTGTACATACATACATACTATAGATAAATGAACACCCAGACAGTAGAAAATTACAATGTTCATCACTTCATAATTTTCTAATCGTGGGGATCGAACCCACACCCTCCAGCGCAAAACTATTGCTATATCTACTGCGCCTATCGGGTCGTCATGTTTAAATCAGCAAGCGAATCAATCTATGTTGTAATCTTATTGATTTGTATGACCTGCATGACCTTTGCTCTTTCATCGTTATATAATTAATGAGGAAAAAAAATAAATTCACTGTTAAAACTTCGTTTAAAAGCTTTTAATAACAAAAAGTGTGCTAAGAAATTTCTTATTCAGTCATCCTGATAATTTTTTCGCCGTTCCTACGCTTTCTCGAACATTATAGTTCAAACTGATTAATAAATGAATTGCCTAAACGAATAAACCGGTATTTTTGCAATACATTACAAAGTATGAAGCGGTGATACGGAAATAATGACCTGTAGCAGACAGGTGAAAAGCGTTTAACGTTTTTTGGTCCTTCGAGCAGTGGATTAAACTATACTGTTTAAGTAGGAATAATGCATGATTAGTGGTTAATGTATGCTTTTCATTAGCACAAATAGAAGACAAACTTGTTCGTACAACTTCCTACGGCACGCGGAGGTGCCCGGAGGCCTGTATCCCGTTCCTCTCCCGTTCTGTTCTGCTCCTTTCCCAACTTCCTATCATTAATCCTCTCCTTATCCCCTTCCTTCAAGCCGGCAATGTATCTGCGACACTGCGTTGAGGTAGCTGAATGTTGGTGAACCTAAAAAAATAAAAATATCGTTTACATATAGGATATTACAGTTAATGACTTTTAATTGAACAATAGACACCGATTTTTTTAAAGTCGAGGCAGTTAGTCTATACTAATATTATAAAGAAAGAAGAAGGAAAGATTTGTATGATTATTTGTTTGTTTGCTTTGAATAGGGTCCCAAATTACAGCGCCGATTTGGATGAAATTTTGTACACAGATTCTTTGAAATCCCAGAAATTTATTTATTTCAATAACGTATAGTTACAGAATCCGATCTTAAAACATTACAATATAACTTAATAAATATATAAATATATAAGTGCACATATAGCATTCCAATTAAAAATGACATAGGATAGCTTTTATCCTCAAAATCCTACGGGAACGGGATATATACGCGGGTGAAACCGCGGAGCTTAGCTAGTACTAAATAAAACAATATAACGTTATTTAATTTCCATGACTATCTTTACCGTAACGCACCTTTAACATTATGTATTTAATGGCCCATGCCACTGAATAATTCATATTGATATTGATTGATATGTACCGAGCAGGTTCCTACGATTAGTTAACAATAAATTATTTGCTCTACTTTATTTATAATTTGATATATTTTTTAGATTAGCTGAACCCCGCATATATTTCCCGTTTCTATGGGATTTCCAGCATTAATAGTATCCTATGGCCTTTCTCGGGTTTTAAACGATATTTGTACAAGATTTCGTCCAAATTGGTTCAGCGGTTTAGGAGTGAAGGCATCCACTAAGAAGGATTTGGATCACATCTCACAGGAACGGGGAAAACAGATATACGCGGATGAAACCGAGGGGTAGAGCTAGCTATTAGTATACATTAGTAAATTAGTAATTAGTATATTAGTATATTAGTATATTAGTATGGATCTCTTATTTTTCTCTTATTATTTCTCACTTATCTCGTCTAGACGAAGGTATATTTCTCTTCGGACTATTAATCGTTGAAATTATATTGTATTTTACCAACATGCATTAAGTATTTTTATTGTTTTAAACAGTTTTTCTTAGAAGCTGTTCCGCGTGGCTTCGCTCCCGTATCATAATGCTGTACTAGGTGGAATTTTATAATACCATCTGACGGGAAAGTACTCTTCATACTATAGATAGAAAAAATTATTCACAGAAAATATCCCTACCAGCCAAAAAAAAAGAAAAAAGGTATTCGAAATTTGAATTTAAAAGTCATTCGAAATTTAAATAATTTGTCGTCAAGTCAACAAAGCCACGCTAGTGGTTGAAGTGAGGTAGGCGTGTAATTAAAGACTGTCTACTACAAATACTAATCAATCTAAGTGCAGCATTTGTCACATTTGCTTGGCCAATTAAAAATAAAAAGTGCATTCGAAATTTTAATTTAAAAAAAACATTTGAAATTTAAATTATTTTTCGCCAAACCAACAAAGCCTCATCGTTAGTTGTTAAAGTGAGGTAGCCCTGTAATAAGGGACTATTTACTTCGAATACCAACCTAAGTACACCGTTTGTCACATTTGCGAGGCCAATTAAAAAAGAAAAAAATGCATTCGAAATTTGAATTCAAAAAACATTCGAAATTTAAATAATTTGTCGTCGAGCCGACAAAGGCACGTCGTTAAGTGGTTGAAGTGAGGTAGCCGTGTAATTAGGGAATATCTATCGCTAATAAATAACGCAATTATCGGATCCGGCGGCGGCCGGTATCGTGTATCGGCCTTCTACGAAAACGAGTGTAGAGTTAATGATGTATAGACAGATCTGAATTTAAAATGGTTCATGAAAATGTGATAAAAAGTGTTTATGTGTGATGACTATATGAATTAATGGCGGACGTGGGAGTCGGAATGAAAGGCGCATTAATAAAAAGTAAGTCTGTCATTACATACGTAAATTAAAAATTAACTTTATAATTTAAGAGGATAGTCATATTGATAATAATTTCAGGAATCAAATCTGGTACTTGAAAATTGTAGATAGGTATTTAAAAATGTTTATTCAAGGACTAAAGCTATAAAATTGATTCGTAAAAAATACATCTTAGTACAACATATTTCGTTTATCAATTACATGTTATACTTTTTTCAAAATCCTTAATGTAAATAAAAACATTTTAAAACTTCTGTTTCCACCCAATCAATCCTTTACGTTGAAATTTCTGTTAAAAAAGAAATAAGAGTCGGATCTATAACCTTCGTAACTCTATGGTAAGGTTATCTCATATGCATTCGACATAACAATTAGGCTGAGAAGAAAATTCATAAAGTCACAAAATTTTATGTAGCTTCTGATAACGGTTATAAAACTATCAGTGTTTGATATTTGGTAAATAACTGGTATTTTTAATTGGATAGTTACGTCATTCATTATTTAAAATTGTGTGAATTTCGGAAGTTTAAAAAGATTAAATATTTTTCTTTATTATTCTTGGAGGACTTTGTCAGTGGGTCATTTCAGGCTCAAAATAATAATAATGTTATATAAAATCCTTTAAAAATTATTTTATTTAATAAGGTAAAGTAATCGCGTAAAAACAAACACAAGATTAAACTGATAACAATTTTGTGTATTTATTATTCGGTGTATGAAATGTTAGCCAAGTTCAATCTTCATCTACACCAATATTATTAAGAGGAAATATTTGTTTGTTGGTATTCAACAGACGCCGAAACTACAGGACCGATTTGGATGAATTTTTATACAATCTTTGTATATCTTTGAAACACCAGTAATGACATAGGATAGTTTTGATCCCGAAAATCCTACGGGAACGGGATATACCGCGGTGCTCAGCTAGTTATATATTTATAGGTAAGGATTCAAAATAACATAATATTATAGGCTACCTATTTTTGATCTCTAAGTTGCGACGGGATCGGAAGTAACTCGAGTGGGGCGGCACTAGTAAACTATAATATAATATATAATTTAATAATAAAAAGTATAGTTATAACGTAATTTACAACCAACACATTAAAATATAGAAATATAAATATTCCTGGACATTTACACAAGTTTGATGAGTGACATTTCATTTTGAGGATTTTGTGTAATGATGCCCACGATACAGACCGCGAGTTAAGTGTGTGCATCATGGCTCAACTACTTATAATTTCCTATTTTACTAGCATAGTGAAATATTACTATTTTACGTGTTTTACATATTAAGTTATCTTTAAGCATCAATTTTTTAATTATGTAGCTGTGCTCTGTTATAAATAAACTTTTCTTTCTTTCTTTCATCTGAAACCTTTTATTTAATATAGTGAATGCTCTATCTAGTAATAATAAATATTTTTACTTTTACTAACGTTAATTCACCCAATTAATACAATAAAGCGGATAAAACGAAATCGCACTACAGACCACTACCACTAATGACTTGACGGGACGAGACGAGATAAAAATAATAAAAATTGAAACGGGTGACAAAAAAAATACACCGCTATGGCTGGTTTCGTCAAAGATATATAGTACTGGATGTAGATTTTAAAAGACAGTATAAAAACATTTTGTAAAGACACTATAAAAACATACCTACAGCATGATATGTTTATTTTTTTTATGTTAGAACTAGGGATGTTAAGGAGCTCTATGGATACAGAGAGATACTACCGAAACCATCGAATATCCGATATAAAAAATTATCCGTAACCATATCCGAATCCGATATAGAAGTTTCGAATAATTTCTGAAAGGGGTGGACTCTAAATAAGACCCCTTATGGCAACTTATTTTAGATCATCCAAGTCAAAAGCTGCCCCTATCCTTTGAATGATTTTTTTTTTGACGCTAAGTCATTTGTATTCATTTTTGGAATTGTTTCAAAATCTAATCAATATCCATAACCGAAGCTATCCGAAACAAACGGATAATCCGAAATATATTCATATCCGGATTCGCATCCCGATACGATATTACGTTATTTTCATTATTTCTATATTCGTATCCAATCCATATCTGAAATGTCATATCCAAACATCCCTGGTTAGAACCGGCAAGCAGAGCACGCGGTTCAACTGATGTTAAGTGACTGACCGTAGCCCATGAACATCTACATCAAAGTGCGCAGTTGCCTTCCTGGCTTGAAGGAAGGGAAGGGAATAAGGAGAGAATAGTGATGGTAAATTGGGGGNNNNGGGGGGGGTGGAACAGGATGGGAGGGGAGTAGAACAGGATGGGAGAGGAATAGGATGTGAATACAGGCCTCGAGATTTTATGCGACCTATTCAACATATTATATTGACGTATTTCTGCTAATTTACATAAAAGCATAATAAATTATACATTAAATCTTTTTTCAAGAACTCTTCTTTCTATTGTTGAAAGCCGTATAAAAATCTATGCAATTACCCTCTGTCACCTCTTACGACACCCACGGGTAGAAATGGGGTGGCGACACATGTATTCTTACCCGTCACCACACGGGACAAATACGGGATTAGTAATAGTAATAAATAATATATTTATAAAGAACCATCCAGTTCTATACATCTTTATTGTCACAAGCCAAAGAATTGTGTCCGAGAGTCTTAACTAATTTCTCCCATCGCTACCGTATGCCGTGTTAATTGCCCTGTGCGAGAGAGACGGGCTTATCAGAGCACCGCTTGACGGGAAAGGGATAGATATAGCGTCGAAATAAAAAGTAATCGGTAGCCTCGTTAGGGCCAACCTTTTAATGGTTGTACAAATACTTATAATTATTATTTACTTTGAATATTTTAAATTATTTTGGTTATTTGTAAAATAAAAGTGAATTGACTATATCCTAGTAATATTATAAATGTGGAAGCTTGGATGTTTGTCAATCACGCCGCAACTACTGAACGTATTTCGATGCAATTTTCTATAGAGGTAGGCGAATTTTTTAAAGGTTGTATAAATACTTGTAATTATTATTTTCTTTAAATATTTCAAGTTGTTTTGGTTATTCCTTTATAATAAAAGTGATCTTACCAATATTATGAATATGAAAATATAGATGTTTGCATGTTTGTATGACATGTAACTATTTAACGGATTGTGATGAAAGTTATGTAGAGATAGGCTATTAGCTGGGTTAGGAGATAATAAATAACAAACAAATATTTTGGGATAATAAACACTACACAACCTCGTCCCAAACTAAGAAAAGCTTATACTATGGGAACTAGATAGTTGATAGACATAGTTTTTTTTTGGAATAAATACCCAGATAGTAAACAAATACAATATTTATAATAATTTTCTACTAGTGGGGATCGAACCCACACCCTCCACAGATAGAATACTATCTATTAATCTATACAAGCTAAGCCGGGGGCAAAACCAAGTAATAAATATAAAATTTGGATAACATTGTGCACTTTAATATCTCCTGCGCATCTGGCTAGTCTCTGTTAAGATTGGCCACCATGACCAATACCTGGAGGTTACATAATTAGAACAATAACAACTGAATGGAACACATAATAACCTTTCGTATCGCAAAGAAATTTCTAGAAAGTCACCGGTCAATAAATAAATTGTTATCTATCCGATGCTATTAACATTTGCAATAAAAATGTTTATGGCTTTTGAATTGAATTTACTGATATCTTTTATAAGGTCAGTTAAATGGATTACGTGGAGCGAAGAATACTTTATAACTCCATTTTGTCACTTCATTTATAAAACTGTTAGTTTCCAAATAATAAAATTAAAGTATTATTTTATTATTTGGACACTAACAAGTACCTTTAAAAATAAAACGAGTCGTTTTACGAATGGTTTTTTGTACCGGTGCAAGCTTGGCCCAATCGTGTTATGCTCGTCTTCCACTTTTATATTGCTGAAGATGTTATTCAGCAGAATCTTGTGTTTGTTTTAACGCGAGTACTCTCCAATTTTCCAAATAACATCTTCGGGGAAATAAATGGAGGTAGACACACAATTTTTGAAACGCTCATGAAGACAACTGCCATCTCAGTCCCCCGTGACCACGCTCGCTGAAAAGTGCTCGAAACGTCGGGTTAAATAATAATGTAAAATAATGTATAATAAACCACGTTTAAAATCCTTTAAAAAGTATTTTATTTAAGAATTACCCTCTGTCACCTCTTTTGACACCTACGGGTAGAAAACTGGCGACACCCGTATTCTAACCTGCCAAACGAAACCTTTACAAACATTACGCATATATCACGACTGTGCAGTAGACCTGATGCCTAAGGGCGTCCCCCTTTGAGGGGATCAGGAACCTTGGCTTGGGCTGTCGCAGAGGTCAGGCCTGAAGGGCCTGACTCAGACGGTATCTCTCCCCGGTGAGCGATGCGTGGAGCAAGGGACCTCCTCTTCGCTATCGCAGACGTAACTCTAGTGTCAAGTTTTGAAGACTAGAATAGTGAAGTCCAGGCAAAGGAATGTTTAGTTTGGTAAATTTTCAATCTACAGTATTAAGAGTAGATTATAGTAGTTTCCCTTGAGGTAGATTATTTATTTTACAAAATTCCATCCTGTATAGATTCCGAATATAACGCGGGCAAAGCCGCGGGCAGCCTCTTTTATTAATAAGGCTAATGGAGTCATAATCAAACTTACAGAACTCGGATTCAATAGCTATTGCGCGCTCTTAGCATAATGTTATAATAACACAAAAATATTACTTCATATCAGACCAGTAATTCCTGAGATAGACTCAAACAAACAAATTCTTCAGCTTTATGACTAGTATTGATCATACAATAGTACATTGAAATAACATAAAAATTAATAGTTATTACATTATGAGTTCAAAAATCCAATCCTTCGATAGCTTATCTCGACTATAAAATTAACCGAATATAAAACGGGATGAAAACAACGTATTATCACTTAAAGTGCCATAAACGTTAATTGTCATCAGTAATTGCAATTAAAATTAAAAAATTATTGCAGTTTATTAGCGTTATCTATAGGTCAGGGCATGGTTTATGTTTAATTTTGATAATGTTGCTGTTTTCGTGGATTTTTATCAATTTTATAACGTCACTATACGATTTTGTATGCCAGTATTAACACAGACTAGCCAATGGACCAGAGAAGGGAACAAGTATGTATTGAACAGTTGTAATACTGGGACTGTAAGTAAAAATGTGTTTTTTTTTTCAAATAAAAAAAAAGAAATAAAACAGTTGCACTCTCTATTCCCTTATTCTAATATTTATTTTTTAACTATATATATCATATATATTATTGTTCCACTTTGAATTGTTATGTTTTTGTACTGATCTATATATAAAATAACTTATAATAAAACTTTTATGGTATAAAACTAAACATAAACTAATAAAAATGGTTGACATTTTGCATAAAGGATCATTTAATTGCCAACATTAAACAACGCGTAATTGTAATAGAAAAACAAAAACCACAATTTATTCCATTAGCGCTAAAAAGTTATTAAACTTATAAAACATCAATAATTCATCATTAATATAGTTTCCCGTCTTTGTTTACAATTATTTAATTGGGAAATTAAGCGCACGAAAGAAATGACTACGCCAGGGGTTTCCAACCAGTGCACCGTAGCAATGAATGAATGAATGAATAAATACTTTATTTCGCACCAAGGCTTAAAGCTAACAACATGATGGGGGAACAGATACAGTACAAAATAGGCGTAGGAAGTAAATCTTTCCATCCAGCTTGAATTAGACATAAGGTAAGATCCCTTATCGTAACAGACAGGTACAGAATACAATCTCGCTTATATTCTTCACAAATTATACTTACGCATATGCTATGTCGCCTTTTTGGAGCGGGCAACACTGACAAGTTAACACGATCCATAGTGAAATAAAGTTTTAAATATTCTTAATTAATTAATTCTTAAGAATTAATCCAATAAAAAGTGCTAATTAATACATATAAACCAAATCTCATATAAATAATATATAGGCATCAAGATTTCAAAATACTAAACGCTGTTTTTGTTGAAATTAAAGAAGTGCTACGAACTGTCATCGTACTAAGAACAAAGAACGACGCCATTAACGAAGACAACGTGTGCAAAAACCACTTACTTGTACGTTGCACTGAATCCACCAATAATCATAATCATAATATATAATGGAAGAAGTAAGAGACCTACTTATAATTATGCAACAAGAAATACGGCAGCAAAAAGCGGAAATGTCCGTAATAAAGGAGGACATAAAAAGCACAATTATCAATAGCATTAATGAACAATTTAAAACATTAGAATTAAAAAATGACGTCCTTGAAGAAAAGATAAAAATAAATACATCCTCAATAAACAATCTAGAAAGGTACGTAAGACGTAAAAATTTAATAATATTTGGGGTCGAAGAAAATGAAAAATCTTACCAAGAACTTGAAGAAACCATAATTAAAATAATAAATACATATTTCAACTTTCAGGATGGCCGTATGGACTTAGAAGCCGTTAGAAGAGTGGGAAGAAAGGGCGAAAAGGTGAGACCAATAATAATAACCTTTACCACAATGGGGGCAAAACTTAAAATACAAAGGAACAAGAAATGTTTGCATAATACTCAGTACTACATCAAGGAGGACTATCCATTGGAAGTGCTTAATAAAAGGAAGGAATTACAAACTGCCCTTAAACTAGAAAAAGAACAGGGAAAAATAGCTTTTATAAAATATGACAAACTCATAGTTCTGGATAGAAACAATAACACTAATCAAATAAAAAATAAAAGAAACCTTTCCGAATCTCCAGAACCAAAACACAATGGCAATAAACAAGATAACCAACATAAACAATTACCAAAGAAAAATAAACACAACAGCTTAAAGGATTTCATCTTGCCAAATTGTAAACCAGCCCCTAAATACCAAAGCAATATTAAAGAACAACAGAAAACTACAAGACAAGAAACGGCATAGCAACCACAATTGGACCCTCCAAATCCACACTTAAATCTCCCAGTACGGCCGGTCACCGCGGGAGAGATCGACCAAAACCCTCCAAAGAAAAACAAACATATCAATAAAGGTATATATATCTGCTCCTACAATGTTAGATCTTTATCTTCAACAGAAAAACTTCTTGAACTAAAATTTGCACTTAATCAAATCAAATGTGATATCATTGGTATATGTGAGGTACGGCGTTTTGGGGAAGAAATTATAGAAGACACGGACTATATATTATACTACATAGGTCAAACAAAGGGTTTATATGGGGTAGGCTTTTTAGTCAAAAAAGAACACAAAGAAAATATTATTAACTTCACTGGCATATCAGAAAGAATATGCATATTAGAAATCCAATTTGATATTAAAATCTTTGCGATCATTCAAATATATTCACCAACAGAAAATTGTTCTCCAGTTGAACGAGAAAATTTCTACAAAGATCTAGCTAAAGCACATCAAATAATTTCCACCAAAAATATAATTACTATGGGTGACTTCAATGCTCAAATAGGAATAGCAAAACCATTTGAAAACAAAGTTATTGGGAAATATAGCTATGGAAAGAGAATCAAAAATGGAAGTAGTCTGATTCAATATGCACTAGAACACAATTTAAAAATATTGAATACCACATTCCAATTAAAAAAGAAAAATAGATGGACTTGGATTTCTCCAGACAAGAACACTAAAAATGAAGTAGACTACATATTAACAACAACACCCCATCTTTTTTCCAAATATGAAGTATTAACTTCTTTCAACTTTGGTTCAGATCATAGACCAATAAGAGCAAACCTCAATCTAAATACAAAAAAAGCAGGCGACAGTTTGGCCAACAACAAATGACTATAGAAAAAGAAGGAGAGCTTAAAGCTTTTCTCAATAGTCTCAACACAAATTTAAAAAGTTTATCAGCACATATGGAATCTTCAGCTAATCAATATTGTCAATTACTTGAAAAATCTATAAAAGATAGTCTAAAAAATACAAATGAAAAACCAAGAAAACACATTTTAAATGAAAAAGCCAAGGAACTCATCCAAAAAAGAACCCAACTGCAAAATAAAAATAAACTGTCCAAGGAAGAAAAAGAAGAGTTAAAAAGACTATATAAAAGTGCAAACAAAGAAATAAGAAAATGCTATGAAACTTACAGGACAAGTACAATACACAGACACCTCGAAACCTCAAGAAGTGCCAAGAAAGCGTTCAAAGAACTAGACAACCCTAAATTGTGGATAAAATCCCTAAAATCAACCAAAAATAAAAGTAAAACACGCATGGAATTAATCAATATAGCCACCGATTTCTATGCCAAGTTGTACAGCCAACCAAATAATACCGAAAGTTCAAATTTAAAAAATAAATCAGACATTTTCCAATCTCAATCCAATATTAAAATGTTTGACGAAGCAGAGATCTTCAAGAGTATTCAGAAATTAAAGCTAGAAAAATGCCCTGGACCAGACGGTATTAGAAATGAGCACATTAAACTTGGTAAAGAACTACTCCTTGGTCCACTTACACATTTGTTCAATAAAATCATTACGGAAGAGCAAGTGCCAGAAAATTGGACTACTTCAGAAATTATTCTACTGTATAAGAAAGGTGACCCAACTGATATAGGAAACTACAGACCAATTAGCCTTATGTCATGTATGTACAAACTGTTTGCCTCATGCATACTAAATAGAATATCTACAAATATTGACAACCACCAACCAATTGAACAAGCTGGCTTCAGACCAGGATTTAGCACAATGGATCACATACAAGTAGCGGAGCAAACAATTGAAAAGTATTTAGAGTTCCGCAGACCTCTTTATCTAGCATTCATAGACTACAAAAAAGCTTTTGATTGTATATCTCACAACAGCATCTGGGAAGCATTAACTCATCAAAATATCGACTCTAAGTATATTAATATTCTAAAAAATATTTATAACAAAAGTACGAGCAAAATAAGGCTGGAGAGACATGGGGAGCCCATAAATATAAACAGAGGAGTCAGGCAAGGAGACCCAATCTCACCCAAGCTCTTCATAGCAGTACTGCAGAATATAATGAA
>LQNK01000237.1:446355-457556 GCA_001586405.1 Phoebis sennae
CTTCTGTATCCCTTATATTAACGCCCTGTATTAAAATTTCCCCAATATATTCAATGTACAAATTTTGACTTGCTACGATTTTATTATATGTATTGATAATGTAAGATTACAATGGTAAAAGAATTTTTAAAATTAGTCTAGTAGTTTTGGAGCCTATTCAATTCGAGCAAACAAAAAAAAATCTAATCTTTATAATATTACTGCAGTTTAGCCTAGCACGACGATTAAGCCCGATTCTAACAATACGTCTCACTTAGTTTTAATCTACATAATATAGCCACGCCCTGCGGTTTTACCTCTATAACTTCTGATCCCATGGGAATTCCGGGATTAAAAGTAGCCTATGTTATTCTAGCATCATCCTGGACGTATCATTAAAATAGGTCCCAAATTGATTTCAAATAGCAATATTTTTTTGCTATAGGGAAAAACCATAAGTTTTACACCATTTTGAAATTGGTATTAAATACAGAAGTTTTTAAGTTCACTGACCGTCTCAGCGTAGTACATATTTTTAACCACAGACTAACAAATCTGACCTCAAAATTGTACACTATACTAAATTTGAAATAAATAATTATAATTAATAGAAAAATTTTATGTTGTATTAATAAAAAAATTATGCTAAGATCTTCCTCTCTGCTTCAACTCTATATGCCCCTAAATTTTCAAGACTGCATAGATAAACACCCAGTATTACTAGGATTATTATGGGGCAAAGTTTTTATTACATCAATTATTGAAATACATGTTTAATCCTAAATGCTAACAGGCTTGAGGCGTGGTCGTTTCTGATTAATCACCACTCAGCTAATAAGCGTGAAATAACCAATTATGATTTTAGTAATTTACGCCACTTTTTAATTGTTTCATTAAAGACCTCTGGATTTAAGTTTCAAGTTTTACATTAAGTTGTTAAATCAAGACGTCCTTTTTTTAATTACTAATTCTTAACCGACTTCAAAAAATGTCGTTATGACTTTGATACGAGTTATATTAGGATGGAATTGGGTAAGACTTAAACATAATGATCCATTTAGACTTTCAAGTACGTGTACTTAATTACGTCAGTTTTTTTAATGTATGTTAGTCCACGAATTTCTCGAAAACTCAACGTCAAATCAAGATGAATGCTTTTTGATTTAGTTTACGTACATTTAACTAAGGGAACAGTTGATTGCTTACTTTAATTAATCATCAAAACACCAATAGTCATCATAATAAAAACTATTAGCAGTGTATTTTATAAAGCCTGTTCTACACTTGACCGTTTAATACGATACATATCATCACAAAAAGGTTAATGACCACACTTAATGGTTACCTACACACGCAGTTCCTATGCGTCTTTAGAACAATATATCTATACTTCTATAAAACGAAGAAAAAACGTTCCTCCTAACCGAATTTCGGCCACGGCGGTCAATCTGTACAGAGATCAGCCAACTGCGCGGGAGCTATTATAGTGCACAAGTGTGTGCGCAAGCACAGGTGCACTATTCCTTTAATCTCAATATAATATGTTAATGTTGTAAAGAGGAATGATTTGTTTGTTTATTCGTATTGAATAGGCTCCCAAAGTACATGGTCGATTTGGATGAAATTCTGTACAGAGATTATTGAAACATCAGGAATATCATAGGATAGTATCCCGAAAATCCTACGGGAACGGGATATAAACGAAAGGGAAACCGCGGAGCTCAGCTAGTTTTACTATATGAATTCATCCTTCATATCAGAAATGTATCATTTAACTTAAAAAATGTATTAAATTTCAACATTAATTTAAATTTGGTTATAACGATACAAAACCAAGTAGGGCACTTACCAGATTTTACATTCAGAACATTATCACTAAAAATTGGAAGTGCTTCTATTATATCATGATTTTAAATGTATGTGTATTATGCCTACTGCCTGTATATTGTAAGGTCCAAGTCGTTACTTAATCATTACTTTTTGCTAAAAAATAGAACCGACTTCATCACACTAAAAAGTACAAAATAGCTTTATTCGTTGAGAGGTTGTGGCGTCACGTGACGTCACAATTCCTAAATCGCGATGTTGAAATGTTTTCACCGCTAAGTACATATACCACTTCCAAACATCAATCCTCGGGGCCTAACGGTCGGCCAGTCCTGTGGTTCGGACTCGTCGAGGATCCTCCCTCTTCGTTGGAGGAATTATACCATCCTCCACAAGGTGTTCGGAGCCAGTGCCTTTACCCTTTATTAACAATTGAAAAAGGACTAGAAAAAAGTAAGGAACAAACATAAAAAAATATTCAGTCGAATTGAGAACCGAAGTATTTTGGAAATCGGTTAAAAAATAACTCAATGTTGCTAACTATGCGATGGCTAACTACTTGCGTAGACTTGCCTTGCGGATAAGCAGTTTTCAACAATGAAATGTTATTCAATTTATACATTCAATTAGGTGAGAACAACAGTACCAAGAAGCAGAAAGGTCGTCAAACTTTTTGCCCCACAGATTATGCAAGAATGATCATATATCAAGTTAGGCATCGCCGGTAAAATATGCCCGCAAAAAGTTTACAAGCAATTATAACGCAGTATAAATTATATTAAGGAATGACCGTTAGTGTAGGGTAGCTAGTATTTTTAGTGTTGATGTACAAAACAATTGCCTAGGTGGGAATTGAACCAAAGGAGGAAGATTTATGAACTGGGTTTAGGGCCTTTCTTGGGTTATTTCATCTTTTCTGTGCATTCCATATATTTAATGAAAAAGGAGAAATCAATTTGTTGTATTTTTAATAGTCAATTTGTTAACTGCTTGTAAATGAACAAAGTAATATCACACTAGAAGGTTTTCCATTTTTTATCTGTATTATTAGAATATTTCTTTATAGTTATTTTAATATTTCAATTATTAGATGCATTAGATATTTTACCGAAATAGGAATTTCATGTTGCAACAAGTTTAGTAATTTCATGTTTTCTGTGATTTGTGATGAACTGATCAGTTATTGGCTAGTTGTATAGAATACATTACATTTCTATTACGATCGACATAATAGTACAAAGCCTGCAAAATAGGAACTAACACTATTTAAAGACAGGCAAACAACAATTTTGACATACAGTTTTAAATTTGTCGTATGAAATACGACAAATTTAAAACTTGGAAATTAATGGTCTACATCGCAGATAGCAAAAGCATGGTCACACAAATATCTGTATATTAAACACATTTAAACGCTAATAACTCGACCACCCAACGACCATCCATATTTGTGTAAATTACGTACGTAAGTATCATTACGTAATTTTAATGGCATTTTTATTGAAATGACGGTGTAAACATTGTTTTTGTCTATTATTTATGGCGTTACAATTCGCACTGACAGCCCTTGCATGATACTCGAAACTAAAATAAGGGTTTTTGTGTGAACGATAATGTGTGAACATGCACAGTCAATATTAACGATTGTAAAGACTTATATGAAAAAATATTTCTTCTTCAACTAATCTTTTATTTATTTTTAAGAAAATAATTAACCTTTAAATCATTTGAAAAGCTTTGGCCAAATAGATGCTTTTATTGTACAGTTATTCTGATTGTCATCATTTAGAAAGCGGTTTAATTTATAAGCAAAAGATCTTTGTCGATTGTTTGACATATTTGTATATTAGTTTAGGTAATTTTAATGGCATTTTTATTGAAATGACGTTGTAAACATTGTTTTCGTCTATTATTTATGGCGTTACAATTCGCACAGACAGCCCTTGCATGATACTCGAAACTAAAATAAGGGTTTTTGTGAACGATAACGTGTGAACATGCACAGTCAATATTAAGGATTGTAAATAATTATATGAAAAATACTCCTTGAATTACACAATCTTCAAATACTCTTTTTTTGTTCTTTAAGAAAATAATTAACCTTTAAATCATTTGAAAAGCTTTGGCCAAATAGATGCTTTTATTGTACAGTTATTCTGATTCTCATCATTTAGAAAGCGGTTTAATTTATAAGCAAAAGATCTATGTCGATTGTTTGACATATTTGTATATTGGTTTAGGTAATTTTAATGGCATTTTTATTGAAATCGCGGTGTAAACATTGTTTTTGTCTATTATTTATGGCGTTACAATTCGCACTGACAGCCCTTGCATGATACTCGGAACTAAAATAAGGGTTTTTGTGTGAACATGCAGAGTATTGACTCTGCATGTTATCATTATCAAGTTCACATATTATGAAAAATACTCCTTGAATTACTCAATCTTCAAATACTCCTACATTTAGTTTTTAAGAAAATAATTAATCTTTAAGTCCTTTGCTTGAGAAACTTTGGCCAAATAGATGTTTCACTATACACTTATTCCGAATCTTACAATTTATAAAGTGGTTAATAATTTACAGGTAAAAGATCTGTGATGATTTTTAGAAATATTTGTATATTGATTTAGGTAATTTTAATAGTATTTTATAACTTGTGAACATGCAAAGTCAATATTAAAGATTGGAGAGAATTATATGAAAAATACTCCCCGAATTACACAATCTTCAACTACCCTTTAATTTATTTTTAAGAAAAAAATTAACCTATAAATTATTTACTGAAAAGCTTCAACCAAATAGATGTTTCACTATACACTTATTCCGAATCTTACAATTTCGAAAGTGGTTTAATTTATAAGCAAAGACTGACCCTTCAAAGAGGGACGCCCTAAGGCATGTCGCTAGTCTAGGCCAATGTTCAGTACGCCTTTAACGTCTGTGTTAAACAGTAGAAGCCCTTCTGGCTAACTATGAAAATAATTTTACAAAAAACAAAAAAAAACCACACACACACTGACAAAATCCCAGATATTTTCACATCCCTGTAAAAATCACCTTACACACACACTGACATCGTTCACTGACAAGATATATCGGGTCACATCGGCACAGTGTGAGCGGGAGTGCCATCCGTTGGAGACACGCGTCTGTGTGCATAGCATCATATCATGATAGCAGGTCCGTAGGTGTGCTAAATAAAGTACATACATACAATAGTTTGACTTCTGTTCCTATCTCTATTGTACTATTAGTCTCAAGTTATCTAAATATTACCTTAGTATATTTTTGGCACACTATTTTTTTAGTAAATTAATTTCAAATTAATCATTTTTATTTCTTTTGTTTACCGTACATAATAACTAGTGATGCGCCAAATCGTGGTTTCACCGAATAACCGTATACGATTAAATCTTTACTGAACCGGATCGTCGTCAAATTATTCTGTTTGCCATATTTTCATTGTTTTGTCGTGAATTCAAGTTCAAAAATGAACGCTTAGAACTTTATTTAATAAAGATAATCGAAATATTCAAACCCATCGAATAGATGTGTCGATATAAGAATACATGTGTCGTAAGAGGCGACAGAGGGTAATTCTGCTGCATGAAATCTGCAGCAATAAAAGAGTGGGAGCTGAGCATCGCATGATTGGCCAACCTCGCACCGGTGAAATTACCACCACTTCAACACCGTGTTTCGTACGGTTAGCGGATTATATTCCACTTGCATTCCTCTTCCATCCTGTTATATTTCTCTGCCAACATTCTATCATTAATCTTGTTCTCCCCTCCCCTTCCTTCAAGCTGGCATGGCATCTGCGGCACTTTGATGTTGTAGATGTTCATGGGCTGCGGTCACTTAACATTAGGTGAACCATGCTTTGCTTGCCTGTGGCATAAAAAAACGAATATATTCGGCTGTACTAATAGTAAAAAAGATGCCGATTACACCGAATAGCATGTAACATTGATAATTATATCTACGGAATATAGTAGTCATATCATATTTACTAAATGTTAGTCGTACTTTTCATAAAATTACTGTGAAGGTAGATGCTAAAAAATAGTGTTGGCAGTTGTATAAAAGATTGGTGTCGCTATAGAATGGGCACAGTACGTTAGCTTTAGACTGTTACTATGCTCGAATAATGAAACAAAAGGTATAAGACACTTAAACATGAGAAGGGAACAGTTTTATTTAGTGCCTAAAATAGCATCTCTGAAAAGGAGTATTTGTTATTAGCATATATATATTCGGGGCATCTCTAGTAACTACCGATAATCTTACTACATTGTATTTAACATGAATGTGAATAATTTGCAAATATTTATCGCAATTATCGACCAATAATAGATATTAATTTACATAAATAACTATTTTATAAGCAATACGGTTAACATTGTAAAAAATAACAATGTTTTGTTTCTTGTTTTAAATTGTTTTCGTGCCGTTATATAACGATTAAATGGAACAATGGAAGAAAATTAATTCTTAATTGGTTATTATTCTGTATTATACCTGAATTGCTTATATAAACCATCGAGAAGAAAAAACAACGAAAAATTTAAACAAAGGAAATAATCATTTCAATAATTAATAATAAAAAAAATAATTTATAGGTTAATTATAAATTCTTATCTACACTAATATTATTAAGAGTAAAACTTTGTTTGTTTGTAATAAATAGACTCAAAACTACTGGACCTATTTTAAAAATTTCATAAGTTAGGCTTTCACACATTTTATTGTGATGAAACTTGGTATTGATATAGGTAAGGATCCATAATCTTCTTTATATATAAAAATGAATCGCAAAATGTGTTGGTAAGCGCATATAATAACGCCTGGACCAATTTGGACAATTCTTTTTTTTTAATGTTCGTTGAAGTTCAAGGAAGGTTTTTA
This sequence comes from Phoebis sennae, assembly GCA_001586405.1. Classification (NCBI taxonomy): domain Eukaryota; kingdom Metazoa; phylum Arthropoda; class Insecta; order Lepidoptera; family Pieridae; genus Phoebis; species Phoebis sennae. The sequence continues at coordinate 453,071 of LQNK01000237.1, forward strand.
CGACGAGAAAAATTCGAATAATTGTCGGGTCCACGCGAGCGAAGCCGCGGGCGAAAAGCTAGTAACATATATATATGTATAACTACTTTTAATTCCGAAGTTGCCACGAAATCAGAAGGTAAATGGTTGAAAGCCCGCGGGGCGTGACTAGTATACTGTATAAAAGTATAACACCCGTATTCTAATACGTTCCTCGAGCATTCCTCGACTTCACTCAACCTCTGTCAACGAAAATTTACATTCTGAGTTGGAACTCTACTAACTTACGTCCATTCACATTATGAAAATTTAACACCTCCATTCGTGCGATCTATTTATTAAAATATTATATTTTTATGTTACGAATTTTCAATTGAAATTCGTCATACGTTATATTTGACGTAACCTGAGTGGAGGCAAAATTAAGGTAACTACTTAGAATACGTGTTTAAGAATCCTTTTATCCCCACATTAAAAGTATCGTTTATCCACAAAGCGATCGTTATTAAATAAACGCAATTACACTTAAAGGATACCGACACATTTGTACCGAAGTGATGTGACTCACGAGAGTTATCGATAAAAATGCGCGTCAAATGAAGTATTCAGCCAGTGTTGACAGAAACGCAATCAATAAATCACTCGGACAATAATAAGTATTCAATGTGCGTTGATTGTGCCTCTTCGGAATGCTTTTTAGTACCGATAGGGATGTGATGGTGTCGATAAATATTTAATTATGGTGTTTTATTCGAAATTACATAGACATTTGTAAAGGTGGAAAATAAGGCAAAGTGTAAATACAGCCCAGTAAATAGGCCAATAAAAAGATGTATTTATACTGTATTTTTTTAATATAAATAATTTCATCTATCTACAGAAAGTAATAATATTTGTACTACGTAATATATTTCATGTATTCAGTTATTATAGCTTGTTGATTTACAATTACACATAGTAAATAAATATGTTATTAGATTTATCCAAGTTACTTAAATATGACCACTGTATTTTAAATAAAACATCGGTCCTTTTTATACAAGAGTTATTTTAAATCCATCAAGTGTATTGTAATTTTATTTAATCTGGATTCAAAGGCAGAGACTTGATTCCATCCATCGACAATTTAATGGATTATATAAAATATAAATTAAAATTTAATATTTTCGTATTAAATGATATTGAAGCATCGATACTGTCCCCTCATTACGCTCTCACATTGGTGGTCTGGTATGCTTTGATAGAAAATGCCGAATCATAGCACGCGTTTGATATGACAATGATACCTTACTTCTAACCACCATTTATTGACCCTTGCCAAATTAAATACGACCCTCTAACATTAAACATAAAGTTTAAAATCATTTGGAATTTAGTCATCAATACCCCTACCATGAGATTGCATGTAGATAATCGATCGATTACATTTAATCACATTCATTACATCTCACTCACACTCGTATATTTCATCAGCATTCTGTCTTTGTCTAATATGGTAGAGTTAAACTATTCGACAAAATCAAATCATGGTAGGGGTAAAGAGGTCAAGTTATTTTGGTGGATAACTGTTATTATTTGATGAGTAGTTAATAAATTATTGTCATATTTTTGTTGGGTAATTTAGGCTATTTAGTCGAATTCAATAAGCACTTATGGTGGTATTGATTTGCTTGCTGAGTTATTTTGAGAATGTGTATTGATTAAACTGGGAAATATTTATGGTATTCTAAGATGAGATGCGGGTCGTCTCTCTCTCCTTTAAAACATTGTTAAAACTATCATATCCAAATGACAGTATACTCAATTCTAAATAGATTTTTATTCTCATTATTATTATTTTTTATGTTAGAGCAGGAAAGCGGTTCACCTTATCTTAGGTGACTGACCGCAGCCCTTGATCATCTACAACATCAAAGTGTCACAATTGCCTTGCCGGCTTGAGGAGAAAGGATTAATGATGGAAAATTGGGAGAAGAGTGGAACAGGATGGGTGAGTAATGGGAGTGGAATACAGGCCTCTGGACACCCGCTCACCGTACGAAATACAGTACAATACGCCGGTCCTCTGCTGGGGAGGTGGTAATTACACTGGTGCGAGCCAAAGCCTGCTTGACCGAATCGTACAATGCTCGGCTCCCACTCTTTTATTGCTGCAGATGTTATACAGCAGAATTCTCTCTGTCGCCTCCTACGACACCTACGGGTTGAAATGGGGTGGTGACACATGTATTCTAACCCGTCGCCACACAGGCTCCCACTCTCTTATTGGGGAATTTGTTATGCTGCAGAATTACCCTCTGTCACGTATTCTAACTCATTGCAACACGTGCTATATTACAATATGTCTCAAAGGTATATTGAGTATTTCGGTATGATAAAACGTGGAATAATAATTCGGGTAAAGGAGAGGTTAAAATTACTCTAGTCATCAGCCTTGTACCTGATTATACCCTTTTCTAATTAGATTGTAAAGTTCTTATACAATAAATTATTATCTTATGTGAATACTCGTTTCGTACTACTTACTTACCTTTTTAACCGACTTCATAAAAAAGAAGAGGTTTATTTGGACGCATTTGTCTGTACACGTTCTGTTGACCTTTATAAACTCGTATAAGTACAATATATTCAACAAATGTGCAAATTACCGCGATATTTACGTAATAAACTTAATGGGCAGTGATTGTCACCACGGGGGGCCAATTCGGACTCAATTTTGTCTCGCCACGACACCGACTCGACCAGTGTAACATGAACCCTGGTTAAATTAAAAATGTTTTTGAATTATTTATAAGGAATAAACATGGATAATGGCTTTATCTTGAAGGTAAATGAGAATAATGAAGAGGTTACATGCCTACTATGATTACGATAGGTTAAGTTAAACATTTAGCAGCTACCCTCAGTTTTTAATCAATAACAATTATATTTTTAACTCTACTAGTCGTGCCCCGTGTATAAATTTGTATTTTCTGTAGACTTCCAAAAAAGTTTGGATGTTTGAATGTTTGTTCCGTAATCACATCGTAACTACTTTATTGTTTTATAATGTATATTTTTAATTATATGGAATTTATTTATCGTAAATAAATAATACATCAAAAATACCTTTTCGTACAAGTGTTCAAATTACAATTTTTACTAATCTGTACTGAAAGGCGGCCTTATTGCTTGCAACAATATCTTCCAGGCAACCTGGTAGGAAAGGATATTCTGTAGGATACACGAGTGCGCAAAATTAAAAAATGTTTATTATTTTAAAATTACAAGAATTGAATGTACCAATAATTATCTTGTTTGCTGTACTTGTTAACAAAATTGGTAGGGAAATTTATTGAAGTTGTAAGCTGGTAAACAGTATATTAATCTTAAACGACAGTTTAATAAAATTCCTCGAGAACCACATCTTAAATACCATTAATAAATTTTAAACAAGTTCGACTTGAATTTATCGTTTTTCTGCATTTAAATCGTAAAAATTCCCAACATTCCCACTTACGAGGTATTTTAAATCAATATTCCAAAACAAAAGAGACTTTCAGCAAATGAAGTTATAACAATGGACCTTAGCGTTAATTTCAAAAGGCATTAAGTCATTGAATTTCGTAAAGGAATTTGGTTTTTATATGACTGATATAAAGTTTATTTTTGATTGTGAGGTTGTCATGCAAATTGGTTTCGCATAGTTTGATGCTTTTTGCTCCTCTACGAACATTATGCAAAGAGGAATGCAAGGATAGTCTCAGTACAAAATAAAAGTTTTTGTATAGACAGTGCTACCGCTTGTAAATGATGCCCTATTCTGTCCGTCTGAGACATCTTGATCTTAGATTAATATTGAGTATAGTTTTCCTTTGTGTGTACCTTAGTTATAGTACTTTCTATGGATGAAAGAAACTGATGATGTAGTTATATTTTTTTGATATATTTACGTAGTTTTGATATATTCACAATTTGCTATTACTAGTTGTCCTTCGTAGATGTTCATTTTTTCTCTTGGAAGGATTTAAGTTTCTCACTTTCTTTCTTCTTTTAGTAATAATATTTTTGTAGTTATAAGTGTCTTTTCGCGCCTTAATTTTAAATTTTTAACAACATATCTTTGAATTAAAAATGTTTTACTGATAATAAACAACGTTGAAATTCATGTTTAAAAACTCTATTTTTTTATAACATATATTATATACCTATAGGGTAAGGCTTCCCCGTTTAATGGTCTATCTTACACAAAAAGATTCTCAAATCGAACCCAGTAGTTCCTGAGAGCACGTTCAAACAAAAAAACTCTCAAACTCAACTTTAACAACCCCTAAAAACACATTATATAAACTGAGCAAGAAATTCCACGTGTAACTCCAGTATACAAAACCGCTTAGAGCTCCCAGCAGGGTAGTCGTCTCGAATGGCCGCTCTAAACTGCGTAATAGGCGATAATTGAGGGCCCATTACCCTCCCCACATAACTATTATTTAGTACCTTTGAGCTCTGGGGAGAGATATTTAAAAGT
>LQNK01000237.1:457955-476850 GCA_001586405.1 Phoebis sennae
GGCTCCGAAATGAACTCATTTAAACTATAAAAGCGGGGTAATTAAGCCGACCCTCGACCCTCACACCCCCGGGGGCGGCCCACCGATTGGACCACGATCATAGAATACTAAAATGGACTGTCAAATTTAAGAAAATATCTTATCAAATAATAGAAGTTTTATTTCAATGTGTTGGTGCCTTTTTATTTACTTATGAATCGGAAATCTGTCAAGGAGAACAAGCGATTCATTCTTAAAAAAAAACATTTTTTACACAATTTTTTTTTCATATTATTATTTTTATATTCATATATTTTGTTAATAAAATATATAAATTTTAACGTATGACTGTGACGAACGATATACAGTACTTTTAAGTACTGCATTTTGTAGAATAATAATTGTTTTAACCAAAATTCAGTGACTTCGTCGTAGCGGACTGTATGTCAATGCTGTATTTTAGCCAAGGAGTTCTCATTTATTCCGTTATCAAGAAATAATGCTGATCCATATTAGCATTACTAAATCCTATAACCCCTGGGCATTAAGGACACATTAAGGATTTGTCACACCTTTTTAATTATTCTGCCCCATAATGTAGAGTCCCATTACATACATTATGATTTTTTTCTAATGATTCTTTATTCTTTTTTATTAAATAGATTTTTTATTAGAGAGAGCATTTGCTTATTTGTGAAAGTCTACAAACCTTTGTTACGGAAACGTAAAAATCACTCTTTATTTAACATTTTAAAACTAATACGTGAAGCATAAAGTTGTATCGGCGAAATTATGGGTAAGTTAATGTTTGTATAAAGAAAAAGTGTACTGCTAATGTATTTTTTGTTTTATTTTTTAGTACTACAAATCTAATTAAATTCCTAAACGTATCTAGTACCGCTAAGCGGTGTAGCATGGAGGCTTTATTGCCGACGACATTATACCGGGCGGGCGGTAATTTTCTACTAATAACCTTTAATTTTGCCGCCTTTCGTAATGGCGATAGATAAATGTACTATTTTATAATTACTGTTTGATTATACTAAATGTTTAAAATAATGTATACATGAAGGCAGATAATTATTACAAATATTTAACTAGCCGTAGTTGTTTTTGCCGTAAAAAGTAATGCCCGATGTCACATTAAAGAGAGAAGATGTTAAATGCGTTTTACTGAGTAATGTTAACTTTCTGCCAGACTGATACATTTTTTCCCTTCTCGATTCGAACCCAAGCTCTCGCAGTTTCTATATATTGATCCCTACTTGATTTCTTGAGCACGTGTTGCTTAATTGAAAAAATATTTTTCGTCAACAGAAGTGAAGAATAAGACAATTTATTTATTTTAGTTTTGTATAATTTATTTCACTTATAAGGACAGGATGAAATAGATTATTATTTGTTGTACGTTATACACAAATTTATATGTCTGTCCTCCATTTTTACTTTAATCTATTAATTGATAAGGCATCCAAACACATATTTTTATTAGTTTGGAGCCTGCTGTAATTAAGGCTTCAAGTATTAAGAAAATATGCATAACTATGAATGAATATTCAATATGAATGAATGAATAGTCATTCGACTTTATACAAAAAACACATAAATATAATATACAACAGTACATATACAAAGGGCGCCTTTATAGCTTTTATTTTTATTCGATTTCTTCCAAGTAACCCATTGCATGGAAATTTATGGACATGGAGAGGGAATAAAGTGTCCACAAGACTAACTTTAAACGACTGAATAAATTATTTTCAAATGCTTTTTTCATTTCACGATGTATTAACAATCTCAATGAAAAGCGATCAATCACATATCATTAATCGCTAAAGATGTAAAATCAGCAAACGCTGACAAACCCTATTTATTCAGTGTTTATCAGTAATCACTGATAACACACACGTGGCTGGGAATTAAGGGTTTGCTGCTGTGGTAGATATAATATAATATTATTTAAAAGAGATTTCATGTTTTAATTATAAATTATGTACTAATTTTGGAGGCTTCGCATTGTAAAGTATACATTAAATGAACAAACAATAATAATGTTTATCTAAATGAATTTATTAGAAGCTCTTTTGAATTGTCAACTTTTTAATTTACCACTAGTTCGTAAAGTTGTTTCTTCCGAAACACTATAAATACCTTAAGTAAGCAAATCTATTTGCATGTATAGACCTGAAAAAATAACCTTTCCTCGTAAATAATACAAAATAATACTAGACTGGATTGTAACTTCTTGATGGAAATGCATTTTAGAAAATATTTTAATATTTTTGATTTAAAATCTGTTCTATTATATTATTTCCACATTTATTAATAAACTTTATTTAATTTACAACCGGTTTCGAAAAATCATCATCAGGTGGAAAATAGTTTAACCGTTTCTATTAATATTGTGTTAGGATAAAAATTTATATTCAACAATGTGGCTGTGTACTTTTCTTAATTGATTTTAATTCCACTGTGTTTTAATATTTCATATATATACTTAAAATTCATTTTAATTTTTCCTAATACAACTTTGATTACATCTAACATATAAAACTAGCTTACCATATTTTATCGTAATAGATGTATCGCCGGCTTTATACTCATTTCATGAAAATTGACAAACTTGATTTAACAAGAAATTTAAAAATACACTTTAATACGTCACTTAAGGGTTCAAAATTGAACGTTAATACATAGAATTAACATAACAAAACATTCATTCAGACATCAACGTGATTGGCCCTTGTGATAGGAAAGCCATTTTAGGATTTATATAGAGTGCATAATACCATTACTACTAATACCATCATTATGGTGGTATTAGTAATTAGTATTAAGTTTGTCGAAATCTATATTTGTGTTGAATTTTGTTTAAACCATACAAAAATTCAATCATTTCACTGAATATCATTTTAGGTCACTTCGGTGTAAGGTAAGGTAAGGTGAAAAGTAAAAAAAATACATTAAAAATTGTGTAGGTAATTTTTTTGCCTTTGTTTTCAAGCACAATACCTAATAATAACAATGAGATGTATTGTTCACTTGATCATATTATGATTTTATTAATAAATCAGTATATATCCAGCAATCAGTTTCACTCATTTCTCCCAACCTTTCCTTCCTTTCTTCTTCCTTCTTTACCTTCACATTACAACAATAACTAAGGCCAAGAAATCATCCTATTCAGGTATTTTTCTTTATAATTATTTAACAACTCCATATAAATCCCAATTGCGAATATCCAAATCAAGATAGAAGTCAAACTAATTATATTAAACTGCCTCCCCTCATAGGTCCTTGATGCTGTGACGTACACAGCTATTATAAACCTTAATATTGACGCATAAAGATTAATTTTGTGTGGCAAATCTGAATAATGATTGGTTGAAATTTTCAAACGACAATAGAGATTGTAATAACGATAATGTAATGTTTTTGTTAGAACATTTAGAAATGAGTCGCTTTTACTCGTGGCGTCGGTTTCTTAATTATTTAGGACTAGTTGAGCTCCGCGGTTTCACTCGCATATGTATCCCGTTGTTTCAGGATAAAAACTATTCTATGTCATTCCTGGGGTTTAAAAGAATTTCTGTAGAAAATTTCATCCAAATCGGTCCTGTAGTTTCAGAGTCTATTCAATACAAACAAATCTTTATAATATTAGAATAGATAATACTATTGTATATCTTATAAACAAGCCGATCGCCCTGGTTTTCCACGGGTACAGTAAGCCTTTCCTGATGAACTAAAACATGAAATAAGGCAGAAGTAAGATCTTATAACATATAAGTAAAGGAAAATTATCAGAACATTGTATAGAAGTTATACCCTAGGATTACTCAACGATCACAAAATATTTCATGCAACGCTCCTCGGCTTCCACTTTTATGGTCCAAGTTACACAAGGTAAAATGTAGATAGAAAAAAATTACTTTAAGAAAACGTTCCTTTTAATATGTAAGTTTGTAAAAAGGAAATAATTTTTCATATCGTTTCTAAAAAATCGGGCTTCTATCGCTTAGTGGGCTTAAGCTTAATTACAATGCTTGTAACTTTCACGGTATTACAACACGGGGTATTAAGACCGGCTTACTTAAACCTGGAACCTCAAACCGTTCCGTTTTAACAATATAACTTATTTGGATAAATAACCAAGATATTACAATATTTTCTTCGTACTATTAATAATATGCATCTTAACCGTTTCATTGTTTTTAACATAACGTTCCTCCTGATCGATTTTCGACCACGGCGGCCAATATCTACAGAGACCAGCCAACTGCGCGGGAGTTATTATACCGCCGCCTACTTCCAGACCCAGAGCTGTTACTGATATCTCTTTGTCAGAAAAATCCCAATAATATTTTTTTGGCCCCACCCGGGATTTGACCCGAGACCTCGATCTGCAGTCAAAGATGCAGCCACTAGACCAACGAGGCAGTCATTTCAATTGTTTCAACATAAATCTAAGACGAAAAGCGTTTACGTATATAGGTGTGTAACATCTTTATAATATTATAAGAAAATTAAGCACGTAGTAGTCGCTGAAATTGAAACGTCATATCATACATTACACTAACTTCAATTTCATTTTTTGACGTTGGTCATTTAATATTTAGTACCATAGTTTATACTAGATGTGTGGCAGGTTTAACGTTTGATATGATGGGTCATTCAGATTTATATACACCGACATTTTTACATCATTTTGGCTTAGACCGTGGTTCAAATCAAGTTTTTTCCTGCCAGTCCGTGGCATCACGTGACGTCACAATTCTTCCAAAAATGTTGAAATGTTTTGCCGCTAAGCATATATACCACTTCCAAACATCAATCCTCGGGGCCTAACGACCGGCCAGTCCTGTGGTTCGGACTGGTCGAGGATCCTCCCTTATCACTAGAGGAATAATACCATCCTCCACAAGTCCACGTTTTGTAATAAGACGGTCAGAATTCAGAATCTACTTTTCGCCAATCACATTGAATTTTTTTTTTAATTAAGTCTTAGGTACTAATTAAGGTAGGTCTTTTTTTAATTAGGTACTAAGTCTGAAGATAGTACCTTAAGCTAATTACAATCTAGCCTACAAGACTAATAAGTAAATTTTATCTAACCTAAATTGAATGCAACAACGCTTCACATTCAAATAAAACATATTTTTTACGCAAAAACTTATGAACTTAAAAGTAATTGAGCAATGCACCTTTTGTTTACCACCTGCCAAATGTTTAGTTTATGAGAGATATAAAATAAATTGTCGCAAAAGCATTATACATGCACATAATCATGGAGACATTAATTAACTCGAATTACCAATGACAATTGAATATTACATGCGTGTACCGTAATTTTTAGGGTTCCTTTGAACAATTAAAAATAATATAAATACAAATTCATTTATGGATTGCAAACACTTGTTACCATATGAAACCATAGGTTCCCGAACTAGTTAAAAAAATTAAGGTCGGTTGCCCGTGCGTGTTTGTCTTCTTATTATTAAGTAGTGCATTATGTTAAGTAATGCAGTATTATGTGTTAAGTCGCAGGCAGAAGCTAGATAATAAATAATTCTTATCCTTACATACTATAAATGCGAGAGTAATTCTTGTATGTCTCTTTCTTATCCACGCCTAAAGTACTGAATCGATTTCATCAGATATTGTACTTAGTGTAGTTTAAAACCCGAGAAATGAGATACTTTGTATCCCTAAAACATCACAGGAACGTAAAACATACCCGGGTGAAACCGCAAGTCACAGCTTGTATAAAATAAATTTGATGAACCATGTCTATAATGTAATTCACCTGATGTTAAGTGACAGACCGCAGCACATGGATATTTACAAGATCAAAGTGTCGCAGATGCCTTACCGGCTGGAAGGAAGGGGCCCATCCCCATCAGGAGAGAATTAATGATAGGAAGTCGGGCGAGGATTAGAAGAGGATGAACCGTACGAAATACAGTGCAATACTGATTCACGCCGGTCTTCTGCTGAATATTTATTTTGATGAATTAAAGTATCATTTACCTCATATATTTGCAATATTAATTAGTCAAAAGATAGGTAGATAACTTTAATAAATAATCTACGGAACCTTACACGACCGGAACACACTTGACCCATCGGATTCCTAAGCGCTACATAAACATCAAGCGACAACGTTAATTGTATTAATTATAAGTTGCAATAAACTCGATATTAGTATAAATAAGCCATATTTGAAGTCATTAGCGGTAAAAGGCCATATAAGGGGGGGCACAAATTATTAGTTCTACGAAATGTAGTATTGGATCATAATTATATAGGGTGTTTATAAATTATTTGTTATTGAAGCACAGCGTCACTGCACCAATTAAATATGTGCTAAGTTAGCGTCTCGTCTTACCGCAAACGGAATCAAATGACCCCTCTCCACATCAGTAGTCGCATACGCGCACATCCGTAGACAACCGTTATAGGAAATTTACCTCTGCCGATATATAAAAGAGTCTTTAGGCACCATAAGATATACTTAAGCTATAAGCTCTTTTTAACGACATACTGAAAGACATACGACGACATACATAAAGAAAGCGTCATGTTTTAATAAAAATGACATAAAATATTTAAAATCCTAACTGTTTTCAATTCTATACACTGAAATATAATTTGCATAAACGGTATTAATATAACAGCAAGATCTTTTTTTCCTTGTCGATTCAATCTTCAACTCCAGATATTGTACGTTAGTAGTGATCCCACCTAATATAAGTTTAAAACGCAATAAAAAAATATTTAATAAAAAGCATCACCCTGTATATGGAGTCGAGTTTGCATATTAAGAATCGAGCGAACCGGGCACACGAAGGTTTGCGCGCCTGAGATGTCTCAATCGGGCACAGAGCAATGTACGACTGGAACGACTTTAATCTGTGCTCTCTGAATATTTATGCTCTGTATGAATAAAATATTACTTTAATAGACTATTTCTGTAATTCATCCGTATTTTTATTGTTAATTCATTGATTCATGATTTATTACTTAAATATATTTGTTATGAAGTTTTCATATAACATTTACATAACAAGTACATTAGTACAAAGTATATTTTTCGAAAGGAGATACTTTTATTAATAAGAATTTCATAGAATAATAATAAGCAATATGAATCAATCATATTGCCTATTATCCTTTGAAATTCCTAGCATTACGTTAATGTTATTGTCTCATATTGAAGAGACAGAATATTTCTTAAAAAAGCTAAATAATATTAGTTTAATTCCTATGAAAAATAACTAGCTACTTCTAAACTTAGTTGAATTCCTATGAAAAATAACTAGCTACTTTTAGTCTTTAGTTTTCTGCATAGAAATGAAAAATAGAGATCCTAGAATAGAGAACGTCCTCGTTTTTGGGAAGCCGGTAAAAAAGGTAAGTTCTTTCTCTCCGTCACAGATCTAAAGCGAAAAACAATAGCAATTTGTAGAGCATCTGAAGCATCGAACATTGTAAATAAGATTAGATTAAAGATAGAGCCATAGAAGTTTCCAGATACCACTAACCGTCAGGTAGTCACACGATTCCCGCCTTTTTCCTTTTCTCCGATGACAATAAGCCCGTATTTCATCCCGGCGTGTTTTGTTTCAGAAATATTCAAATTTATGATGTACGCGCCAGGGAGGACGCCATTTTTGCCAGTTCTGCGTGTTTTTCGTTCGGTATTAATAGGATTGTGTTATTGTTTAGATTATACAGGGTGCTGCTTATATTTTTATTGAAATTATTTTTGTAGATTTGATTTGAAGTTTTTTGTGACGACATTAACTTGAATATGTCTATCTGTGTATTTGTTTTGATGTTCCAAAAGGAGAAACTTACATCTACTTATATATCTTACTATATATATAAATTATATAAAACTCAAAGGTGACTGACTGACATAGTGATCTTTTAACGCACAGTCCAAACCGCTGGACGAATCAGGTTGAAATTTGGCATGCAGGTAGATGTTGTAACGTAGGCATCTGCTAAGAAATATTTTAATTTTGGAACGGGCATAGCAGATATACGCAGGTGAAACCGTGAGACAAAGCCAGTTGTAAAATAAATGAATAAGGTTAAGCACGTATTATTTATACTTACAAACACGATATATAGCTATATAATACTTGGATCCATCTCCGATAATATCTATAATTAGCAATTTCCTTCAATATCTCGCTCGCTTATTGAGAAAGCGGAATTAGCGACTAAGCCCACGAATGAATCAATTAAGACAATAATGTGGTTGCACTGATATCGAACGCGCAATCAACTGTTAGGTAAGTTATCCAGCTCATAACATAATTGAGAAAAGATATTTATTTATACGTGTCATGTTCATGATATTTAATAAGTGTTAGTACACAAACCGGTGGGGCGCTACCACTGTAGCAAGTGACACTTCACTTCTGACACTTCACACCTGTCATCTGTCGCCTGCTTATTGATATTTGATATTTTATTAAATATTCACATAAAAACATGGAATATATTAATTTGAGAGTTGAAAATGGTGGGTTGTCTAATTTTAGCATCGTCTTGCGTTGTGGGCAAAACTATTTTTAAACCTACGATATTGTAAATGGCGAGTTTGAATGTTACACAAGTGTGTATCAATCCCGCCGCAACTACTGAACTAATTTTATTTTCGCAAATAAGTTTTGAACTCAATAATCGTTACTAAATTTTTGGGATGAATTATGCGGATACGCTTCCCCTCTCAGAATGGAGAAATATCTCTAACATTTAGTATATATCTTAAAAGAAACATATAATTTTTAGTGTGTAATGTAAGACTAATTAAACCCTTAGTATCTGCTTTATCTTTTTAGATGAATCTCTACCCATTCAACCGGCTCATAGACTACACTTGATATATACAGGATGTACATAAAACATTCAAACTTTTAAGTCACTTATTACTTAAAATTAATTATTATCTAAGTTTTCGCTTCGCACTAGTACTTCAGCTTTAGATAGATATCTCCATACATAGAACCGGCTGATTGCTGGCTACACTCTAGATATACAGGGTGGAAATAAATCTCTTTTACAATTGTATCTATTATTAAACAATAGTATGATAAGTATATATAAACATAGTTATAAGCAATATATACAGTACAAATGATATAGACAATACTATATTGGTTTTATCATAAAAATATCGGTTCTATGTATAAATACGGATAAAAAAGTAGAATAGAATAGAAAAACACTTTATTGCACATACATATACAGTAGATATTTGCTTAGTTTGGAACTAGATGGCGTTGTGTTAAATGACCTGGAATATTTATATTTTCCATATATTATTTTATTAACGTAAAACAGTTTAAAAATGAAATATACCCGCAAAACAATATATAAATAATTTTAATAATTCAAAAAAGCGTTAAGAAAATCCAACTATATAGACAAGAAAGGTCCATTTTTGTTCTCATTTCTAAATATTGTATTAAAATGTCAACATTCAAACAAAATTAACAACTGCACAAATTAAGCAATTCAAATTCAATTAAGACAATATGTTTAGCCATACATCATAGTTTAATTATTCTGTTGATTCATGACCAAGCTTGACCCTGTTACACCGCAGCGCATGATTAACGACACGACTAAATGTACAAGATTTTACTATTTATGAGACGTGACTGTACGGTGTGAGCGGGTGTCGTAATTACGTATTGATAGAATTGTTATTTGATTATTGAATTTAAATAAAGGGAATTTTAAAATGTTTATGTGGTGATAAATATCACACAAAATATTCAAATGACAATTGACTTTACATATGCAAGAAAAAGTGCATGCATTTCGATGTCTGATAAAAATGCCAAACAATTGCTAGCTTTGTATTTTTGCATTTAAATGTTTGTTTGAAATTGATAAGTGAACTCACCGTTGTATTTAAACTTATAGAACATGAATAATAACTGTAGAAACTGAAGTCCATTACTCAACGCTGACACAAAATATTTTCAAAACAAAGAATTCAAACACGTAAAAAGTTAATTTAAAAACCATATTTCATCGCTGCAAGCTATAAGCGCGGACCAACCAAAACAATTACTTAATGTCAACGAAAAAGATAATTTAATAATTGTTCCCGATGATATATGAGAGGTCCACGCCCACCTGGGGTCCCAGTATTAAAATAACCGATACTCTTAGGGTCTTATTTATGCACGCCGGCACAGAGTTACATCTTACTCTATACACCGTCGTGCATTTGTTAAAAGAACACGGTAATAGTCGCTCGGAGATTTCTAATGTCTCAATTTCATTTCCCCATCAAAATATATTCAACCTTAAACTATCCTACATTAGGTGTAATTTGAAATGTATATACACGTGCACGAACTATCAACTTTAATAACAAAACGTCGAATGCGTTGTCAGACATGCCATTCGAACGTCAACTTTATGATTCATTTATTGAATTCAAAATAGAATGATGTAATGAGATGGACTTAAATTATGTCTTGTTTAATGAGTTGGACTGGACCACCGTAATAAACATCGCATCTTGGATTCAGAATTACACAAAATTGTGCGTTATACTCATAGATGCATAGTTTATTTTGGCGTGCAGTGTAATCGAGTGTAGAGACAATAAAATGAAGTCAGTTTGCGAGATGTTTTCACTGGGAACACAGTCATGTAACTAATGCAGAGAATCTACATATCATTAAGAGATGTAGGCTCGTTTTATACGTGTGTACCGCTTTGTTTCTTATATTTATGGTTTGATATGCCGGTATTTATGACATGAATGCATACAGGTAACATTACTATGCGATGTTATACGAAAGGACCGAATGAGCTTGTTTTCAGGCGCCTTTTGTATTAAAATGCGAGTTAAGAGGATGATTTCTGCAAATGACCTTGATAGTACTATAAATTGAACGGGTCTGAAGGCACATGCTTGTTAACTAACTTGTTACATTCGTTATTTATATTCTAGTTGTGAAAGTGGAGTAAAAAGTAGTTAAATAGTTCGAGTAAGTTTAGCTGTGACGTTGGAGTACTGTATTTTCGTTTAGTTCAACTTTTTTTGACGTGAATATTCTTGAGACAGGTCGTTCTTTTTTTAAATCAACTAACTAATATTTGAAGAAGAAAGAAAGAAAGAAAATAAGTTTCCACCATTACTGCTGCTATCTACCTATTGTTTTTTTTAACGTGAGAAAATCCTGCATGGGTACCTTACTACCTCGGGGGAGGCAGTAGGGTTATGTCAGACTCCTCCCAAACCTCATGGTGTCCAACTTCTGCGTCAAGAAGTCGAGGGCCTCGGAATCTCCGTAAGGAACTCACACGGTACATCTACCTAGTGTTTGTGATGTTCTTTCTTGTATAATCTGTTAGTGTGTGTCAAAATAAATGTGGTTTTTCTTCCTTTATTTCTATTCTTCTATTACTCTTTTACTCTAACCCTATTGGGTTGTACACCTGAATTAATTATTAATCCTTGTGCATAATATGGATAGTCTCTGATGATTTGGGCTATATAAGTACACCTGGTAATCTGTAGTTGTAGTACGCTAACAGCTATTTTAAATAATGTATTAAAGATTATGCATAGATCGTAATCTCAGATTAAATGACATTGGATTGTCAAAACTCATAACAAAGGCTATCAGACAGAGTATTGAAATCAAAGTAAGTGCAAACTGATAGATTTGACTGATTTAGTAAGCAAAACAAGGGATAGATAGAATATTGAAAGCTAAGTAAGTCTATTTCCTTTAAATACAAAACTCCCATAATCTCATTGGGTGGGCTACTGGTTTACGCAAGCAGTTATACCTTCAAATTACATCAGTGTTTGTCCATCGGTTAACGGGCTATATGTGTGAAATTGCCCAAACCAGCTTTGTTCAAATAATTCAGAGGCGACCTGATGGTCGAAACGCTACTAGTTTCTGAGGAATATAAAAGAAGTGTATATTTTTGTTAACTATGGATGTTTATATTTCTGTTATTTATTATTTGTGTAATGTCAATTAATGTAACTGGCAACCGTTTTAATTGAATAAATAAATAAAATAAAAGACAGACATTACCCATAGTTTATTTTTAATACATAAAAACTGAAGTTACCTTTGACGTTATTTGGCTTTAAGGCCCGTATTAATAAACCGATCTCAGACTTGAGTATGCTCTTGAGATGACATTTGTGACGTTGCACTGAACAGAACAGAATACAGTGAACGTCACAAATGTCATCTCAAGAGCATACTCAAGTCTGAGATCGGTTTATTAATACGGGCCTAAGTGTAATTTCTGTAAATGTGAAGGTATTATGCCCGGTTATAGTAACTAAAGCTTATTTTATTCATGTATCGACAAGGATGTATAATATTATCCTCATAATGCATATACTTAATTCATACATATTTAACTATTTTATTATACTCATAATTCATACATATTTAACCCCACTTACTAATATTATAAATGCGAAAGTAACTGTCTGTGTGTCTGTCTCACCTTCACGCGTCAACCACTGAACCAATTAGGGTAAAATTTGAAACCCGAGAAAGAACATAGGTTTTTACCACGGGAATCCCACGCGAGAAATACGCGGGTGAAAGCGCGGGCGCTAGTGAAAAGTTTTTAAAAAACCTCGTTCTGTTAAATACAAAGATTTTCCATAGACCATACAAGTCACGTCAAATCTGCCTTATTGGAACAATTTAAAGTTCAATAGATCTACATTCCCGTGGAAGAATAATCGTAAAGAAGCCGGACGGGTTCGCATTTGTATGCTCAGACGAATCTATTATACGTGTAATGGTTAGATACATGTACGTGGATAGAGATTTTGAAATATTTGCCGATGCCGATGTAAGAAATTAAAAAATATATTTTATTTTTATTGAAAGACCCTCGATTGTGGAGATATTTAATATTTTCGAATTTCGAAAAAAGTCACCCCTTGTTACACTTTTTGAGGCAAGGCGAATAGTGGGATGTTTCAATTTAATTTGGAATTTCAATTTATTTTGGTCATCCGAGTGCCAAATAAAGTAAATAACTTGTCTGTTTAATTGAAAGTCCGAAATATCTCGAAAACCGATGGTCGAAAAATATAATTCATGTATCTTTCCTCAACATGAATTATATTTTTCTGAACCGACACAAGGTCCTGTATTCTGCAGGTGCCATATTATACACTCTTTACGCCACACCCTCTATAAGCGTTAGCAATTTCACAGTCTAAATTTCATACTTTATTTTCATTCAAAGATTTAATATTTTTTGTTATGTAAAAGTATTTATAATGTAAAATGACATGAGCTGAAAGCTCGAGGGATCATAGTAAAAAGGGCTATTACTATTTTCTCGTGTTTATTTCAACGGGATTTTTTTTATTTTATTTTAACTATTTATTTATTCACTTTATTGTGTTGAGAAATAAAAAATACATTAATAAATAATAAAATCCGTTAAAAAGCATTTTTTGCACTATTTTGTTATACATTCCACCTTCTATAAGTATACAAGGAATTTTTCCTAGAGTTACAAGGCAAGTAATCTCCGCTAGCTAGTCTTCCAGGTATGTATTACAATTTTCTCGTTTCTGGAATAGGAAAGGTACAGTTATTTCCGTCCTATTGCCCTGCACTTTCCTGTTTAATATAAAGCTGGTTTTGTGTTTTTCTGTATATAAAAATCCTTAACTTGTAGTTAATTCCTAGTCTATGACGTTTCTTCTTGGTAAATTTATGTTATGTCTTAAATGATCAATATAATTTTGATAAAAGTTTAAAAGCGATAACTATTTAAGTATACAGACATATTTATTTAGTTTACCAGTAATTCCAATGCAAGTAATAACACTTATTAGAAAAATAATACGAATATTTCATTCCTTGTAAAATGCGATGTACAATTCAAATACAGATTGTTACTATTAATTAATATTAGGACTAAATTAAACTGCTATTAAATCTTGCCACTTGATGTCTAGACTACGGCAAAAGTAAAAAGGTTGAACATTGTACTCTATATTATTTTACTTAAATAGTTTAATTCTCAAAAATATCTTAAAATTTCTAAGTACACTCAGAATAATTTCATCTTAAAACTAAGTGAATAATTTCAGCCTTGTACAATTTGTCACCACATGCATAAGTACAAAAAATCTTAATATTAAATTAAAAAAAATAAACGTAATCTGTTCGTCAAGTTCATAAACCAGATGCTTAACGACATTTAATATATAAAAAATTGTGTCATGAGTTTTCAAAGATTTCTTTGGAATAATGGTGAAAACATTCTGTATTCGCTTTCATAAAGAAATATTATCCTTTCAGTGAACAATGCGTAATATTAATGAACAATACTAATCTTTACATGCCATTACGCTCACTCCACATGCGTCATTTATAATGTAAAAGTATTGTAGCGGTTTGTTTCTATTGTATCACGTTATATTTTTGTTAATGATTTTTTTGTACTTATGTAATATAAATTTCCTTTCTGACCGCAACCCGTGGACATTTACAACACCAAAATGTCGCAGATGCCTTGCCACTTTGTAGGAAGAGGACAGAATAAGGAGAGGATTAATGATGGGAATTTAGGAGAGGAGTAGAAGATGATGAGAGTGGAATGGGATGGGAATAAAGTACAATACTGATCCACGCCGATCTTCTATATGGTAATTACACTGATGCAAGCTTGGCCCAATCGTGGATTGTTCGATTCCCACTCTTTTATTGCTGAAGATATTTTGCAGCAGAATTACCCCCTGTCACCTCTTACGACGAACATAGAAATGGGTTTGGCGACACATGAATTCGACACGTCGTCCTAACGAACATCTGGCCCAGGCATAAAGTGGCAAGCCTTGTTAGGCAACAACCTTTCTTGTTAATTTCACAGCGAATTTAAACTCTGTTTTATTTTTTTATCGTATAACATTGGAAACAGTTTCCAATAAGTGTCGCACGCGATTTTTCCACGTCAATATTATGAATAGCGCGCGTTACGTTATCTCTACCGCTAATGTAACATTGATGGCGTTTATTCCTATATCACTAATCTTCACATTATATATAGCTAAATATTTACAAGGAGGCTATTTCAGCAATAATGGTTCAAGCCAAAATAAGGCCAATCACTGATCGGTTTTAAATTAAAAAAATTATATTCCTATTGAAACATTGGAATGTGCACTGTGCATATATTTGTAAAGTTCTGTGTAGTAGTTTTTGCGTGAAATAGTAACAAACACACGTACATACATGCATAAATAGATCCTCACAAACTTTCACATTTAAAATATTAGTAAGATTGTGAAATACTTACAAGGGGGTTGACCCTCCTATTGAAAATTACTTCTAGTCTAACATTTAGGGCCTAACCAAAATTATTGAAGATGTCAAAAAGTCAACAAGACAAAACAAATAATGCTACAAAAGTTGTATGTAATTGTGGTTATATTTACTTTTTATTCCCCGCTCTATTCTGTTCGAAATTATTTCAAAACTTCAAATAGATTTAGAAATTCCAAACAATAGAGCTCTATTAACTGACAAGTGAAAGAACGATTTGTCTTTTGTCATTCTTTTATCACAAATTTTTGCAAAAAAGTTTTAATAGTTACAGGTATTCTTCAGTCAGGTGGTCGTTTTAAGCTACACATTCTTACACACTTCACACAAATCTTATATTAACCATACGTCAATACTTTTCACCAAGCAGCCAAGGTGGTCCCTCGCTACAACGCATTCCAACAAAAATCGATAAAAATCATTAACATCATAATCGTATAAAATCTATTGACTTTTCTCACAAATAATGCGCCCACAACTTTATTGTGAGAAACTCAAACATTTTAAACCTCGGATTACGTATGTTATTTGAATTTTTTATTAATAATAAATCCGGAGGGTTATTAATTTTATGAATTATTCAAGGGGGGTGTGAGGTCGTAATGGCTAAATTATAAATCACAATCCAATTATTAATATCGGACCCTTAATTGTTCTTTTTGGGAAGGTTTGTTAGTGTAATGTTATTTGTTTTGGAAGAATATGCAACCGCGATGATATTTGATGTTTTGATGAAAACTTTGATGGGTAACACGTTTGAATTAAAGAAATATATATTGAAAATGGTGTAAATAAAGTCTTGTTATACATATTTTAAAGTAAAATAGATAACTGGTAGCAATCGCATAGTCTTGAGTTAGCCATATTATAATTTTTAATTTAATAAAAATCAAAACGAGTGTTTCTTTTATTCAAAATAAATAAATATTGAGCACCTGATTAACTTTTAACTGTTTTGTTTATCCTTATGAATAGTTTTGATTTTTGAAGGCCTTTAAAATCCCCATAGGAAAAGTAATTGTATAATTGTAAATGTTCTATTTTTTCACACATTTGTCATTTACTATCCTGCGTCCCTTCGTAAAACCCTATGCAAGCAAGCTACAATGATATTTAATATCTGGCAGGCAAACAAAAAAACACAATAACGAACGGATTTGCGGCGCGTGTTCGACGGGTAACGTTAATTTCCTCTCACACTAATGAATACAGACGAAAAACGCAAAAATATATGGAAATATATCGATACTTTTGGTCACAAATTTCCTATGCAATAGACGTATATCATAATAGGATTTTAAAGCTATAAAACCTTTATGGTAAAAATATATCAACAATTTTGCATAGAATTTTAAGCATTGATTTTAATCCTTAATAATTATATTATACTTACGTTAAAATCTACAGCATTGCTTTTGTGATTTTTAAGCTGTTGAGCCTAACCATAATTTTAAAAAAATCTTATGACTTTTACTATGAAAATTAATTTTATGTGACTTTGTAAATTTAAAAAAATATTCAGTCAATAATAATACATTAGTAAAAGTGCACAAAACAATGTTAATTTCGAAGTAGATTATATGTAATTATAGAGGTAATAGAGTTTATAAAATAAAAATACTTTCGATGAATAAGAAACAAATTAAAATATTGTTTTTGTATCAGTAATTATTTATTAAGAAATTTCTACTATTCGTTTAAAATTTAAATTCGTTACAAAATTTCAAACATTAAACTCCATGTAAACATATTCCATAACAAAAAGCCATTTAATGTGACTTCAAAAAACAACAATAAGTATCAGTCTCCGGCACGCGTTTGACGGATCACAGCTAAAGTTAATTTCCTCTCACACTAACTAATTCTATTCAACAAAGCATATTTGCTTATCTTTAATTGATTCGATAGGATTAGCCCTATTCACTACTTTTACAAGGGTGCCTAACGAGGGTTGGGCATAGATTATAAAGCGTAGAATTTAGAAGCATTTGGCGTGCCTCTGTGAGGACTTATATTCTCGGTTAACATTCGTCTTTGATAATTGTTAAGCGGTCCCAAAAAAGGATTCCCTAACAATTTTATTCCAGCTCTTGTACCTATGCTTAATGGTAGATTTGGTAAACGTTATAGGAGATCGATTCTTCCACAATCGATTGTTAAAAATAAATAATTGTTATTCGTTGATAACCCCACAATCGATCAAGAAACCAACGACCAATACAAGCTTGTTTCAAAATTAAAAGTTCATGTAGACTGATGTCCAGACCAAAACTTTAATAAAACAATACAAAAAAAGATGCATACGGAATTGAAAATTGAGTTTTTATATTTGATACATTTGGCACGCAAATAAAAACTTTGACTTTTGTAGAGACTTCTGTCACATCTACCCTATTTAATCTCTTAACGACATCAGATTTCATAACCGGCGCGTGGCGCATTATCGCCGTAATGCGATATCGTGAATAACAACTATTTATCGCAATCGTGTCGTGGTCGGACGAAGGGTTACGGAATTTAGAGTATAATTTGAATTCTTACACCCATATTCTAAGAAGTTACCTTAATTTTTCTTCTACTCAGGTTACATCAAATATGACGAATGAAAATTTTCTGTTTGAAAAAAATACAATATTTTAATAAATAGATCTAACGGATGGAGGTGTTAAATTTTCTTCTTCGAAATTTTCTTAACGTGAGTGGACGTTAGTTAGTAGAGATTTTTCCGACTCAGAATGTAAATTTTCGACAGAGTGTAGTCGAGGAATGCTCGAGATACGTTTTAGAATACGGGTGTTAGGATCAAGGTATCTCATTTAATTGTTAAATATTTATTCTTTAATAAATATTCTTATACTCAAATATTTATACTATTTTATGAAGATTCTTGATTTAATTGTTGCACTACTAAGAAAGCAGTCAAACCAATGGAATACTTTTCCCCGAAATCACATGAAAACTACAATAAAGTAGTCGCAGATAATTTCAGAAACTCGTATAAAATAAACACAATTAAAGAATATATATCTACCCCCCATCTAAACCCAGCAGACTTAACCGACACGTGGCGCATTATCGTAATGCGATATCGTGAATTACAACTATTTATCGTAGTCGTGTCGTGGTCGGACGCTTAGGGTTACGGGATTTGAGGAATCGTTTGAGATGACGCTGTTATTAAATGTTTTCTTTGGTGTATGTGTTTGTTATGGAAATTGGGTGTATTTATTACGAAAATATGATATGCCAACTAAAATAAGCGTGCCTAATCATTTCCATTGCTTTCTATTTAACTACTATGGTGTAGATTGATGAAAAATTACTTACCCTGATACTGTAGGTCAAATACTATTAGTGGACCGGGATATCATCTGTGAAGGAAAACAGTTCTCGGAATAAATAGCCAACTAACTGTCTTTACAGAAGGTTGGCTCTGTGTGTGTCAGAAGGGGCACTAGAGGAAGAAGAAGAAGAAAAACTATTACGTGAAAGAAACTGATTATGTGGCAAATACATTGAAATATTACATTTTATATTAGGGGGGG
>LQNK01000237.1:478590-502474 GCA_001586405.1 Phoebis sennae
GGTGAATTTTTAATCTTAGGGTGAAAATTGCAAGAATAAGGCATTTTCTCTTATTTGGGATATAACATTAGTTTGCAAAAACATTTCGTGATTAGAAGTACTTACAGATCGGTGAAATACTACATGTGGTTTTTTTTTACAAAATTAGCGGGTTTGATTCCTGACTCGGTAAATCATCATGTATATTTATTATAAGCTGCGCCTCATGGTTTCACCCGCTTATATTATCTCCTTTTCCTGAGGGATTTCCGGGCTAAAATCCTATCTCTTTTCGCGGGTTGCAAACAATACGATTTGTACGAAATTCCATAAAAACCGGTTCAGTGTATTAAGCTGGAGCAGGTGACAAGCGGAGAGACAAAGTTACTTTCGCCTTTCTCTATTCTATTATTTTCCTTACTATTTTAACAAACAAAAAAAAACATATTTATAAAGCATTAATAACAACATATAACAATATAATACATAAAAATCTTGAATAAATTGACGAGATATAATCGTTTTGTTTGTCCCAATTAATTGAGCCAAAAATTGTCTCTACAAAATTTATCAACCTCAATTTAGTTGCCACGAAGCGCTACTGTTACAGTAAAAAAGCCGCTAAGTATGTAAATAGCCTTAAATCTTATCGAGCGTTTCCGCCGTCTGGTACACACCCTAAAAGCTGACCGCGCTGTCACGCCCTTACCTTAATTTATTATTTCTATTGCTTTTAGGAATTTTCTTACAATCAGCAATTTAAAGGCTTGATATATAAAAATGAACAATACTAGAATTATATGTGTTAGGTTTAGTTGGAATTAATTTCTTCTTATTTTTTTAAGATTGCTTAGAGAAACAACCTGTATATTTAGTGTTTATAATCTATGGTATCTAAATTAAACTAAATTAAATTTTAAACTTAGGATTTACTGATATAAGTTGTAGTTATATGTGCTATTTATCCAATACTCCTATCAATTTCTAATGGTGTATTTCTATTACAAATTTCTAATGCCTATTTCTAATGGTGAAAGAATATTTGAAACTTGTCCACTAGTTTTTAGTGATAACATTATAAACATTCATACGAAAATGCAAATGTAGATGTAAAAGATGTTTAACGGTCTTAAATTCGTAGGTTTGTTACTCTATCAAACGAAAACAGTTGAACCGATAAGGATAGAGCTTAGTCATGAACTGCTTATAAAACTATTTTAAAGATCCTTAACAAAACGTAGGAGGACTCGTATTTATTTAACTATCAAATAAATTGCATCACCCCAAACACAAAAATACCGTAGGGTGACAATTATTCAAGACGTAGGCGGTACACGTAACCATAAATATCACTTAACAAGGGATGTTTCCTAAATTATCTATGCCCGGGTCATAGAGTTTAATGGACTATTCACAGATAAGCGGTTGTCTATGATAGTCACCCTATTCAATGTTCTTGTAAATGATGAAATAAAAATAAATGGCTGTTCTACGTTATTAATACGTCGACGCTCTTTTAAAGTGTGCCGAAGTTTATGGATATTTCAAGAGCATGAAACAGATAAGATAACTATTAAATTAACGAATGTTTATTTTTGTGGATGTACATT
Source organism: Phoebis sennae (assembly GCA_001586405.1). Taxonomy (NCBI): domain Eukaryota; kingdom Metazoa; phylum Arthropoda; class Insecta; order Lepidoptera; family Pieridae; genus Phoebis; species Phoebis sennae. The sequence continues at coordinate 480,180 of LQNK01000237.1, forward strand.
TTTACAGTTTACGTTCTAGTTAGTTAATTTTTATGTTCAATACAAGAAATGTCGTTGGAATTCCATCATTAGGGTATAACTGTATTCAATTTATTATGAAAATTACGCACACAATATCACAAACGCGTAAAATATGAAAATAGATTAATATATCGCGCTGTAATTCATTTAAAATTCTCGGTTTGAAAATATAGAACGTTTTACTAAACGTATCGTTAAAGTACTGGCCAGTATCCAAGTCATTTAGAATAAAATACAAATTGGCGCCAAATGCCAATTCCAAATTTAAATTGACAGTTCCGCGAGGCGCCACGCCCCAGTACAGTTAAGTAGAACTATTGAACAAAGTGATACAAAGAAACGGTGCTAAGTACTGTACAGTCGCGTCGTAAAGCAAACTTCAGTCGCCGGCGTCTGGAAGCATGAATTTTATTATCTAGTTCGAAGCTTTCTAGGGATACAAAGGGATGGATAGTCGTGAATAAAAGTTTTTATAACATATTTGAAACATTTTAATTTTTAAGGTTGTGTTTTCGAAACACATTTTTTATTGACAAATTTTCATGACACTTTTTCACCCAAAACAATACTCGCTTTATAGAACCAAGAAATACGTCACAAATATGAACTCCAAAAATGTGTCACCACATTTGACAGTCATTTGTATATTTGTTTAAAAAAATAACGTAAATTGATTAAATAAACAAAGATGTCGCAAAATAAGCCTTTAAAAAGTACATCCCAAAATTGGCTAGCAAAACACAAGTTTATTAAAAAACAATTCCCTACCAATTGTTTCAGGCTTAATTCGCAACAAAATTTTTAACTACTTTTGCGCTCATCTGTACCTCCAATGGGCGGGGCGAGTCACAGTCGTTTCAGCGTTTCACGGTAATACATTAATTGAGCCAAACAGAATCAAAGGGTTCCTCTGAAAGCGTTCATAGTGTTTCACAATACTTATTCATTTGCCCATGAAAAGCAGATACACATTATTATTATGTAGAGGTTTTTGTTTGAACGCGCTAATCTCAGAACTAACGTTCCGATTCGAAAAAATATTTTTGTGTTAGACCATTATTTCTATAAGCTATACTATCCTACTACTATTATAAAGGCGAAAGTTTGTAAGTATGGATGTATGGATGTTTGTTACTCTTTCACGCAAAAACTACTGCACCGATTATGATGAAACTTGGTATACATACAGGTAAGGGTTCAGAATAACATATAGGCTACTTTTAATCCCGGAGTTGCCACGGGATCAGACGTTACGCGGGTGAAACCGCGGGGCGCGGCTAGTATAATATATTACGCTTCGGGTATGAAGAACATCTACTATACAGGGTGTGGCGTAAAGAGTGGATAATATGGCACCTACAGGACGCTGTGACGGTTCAGAAAAATGTATTTCATGTTAAATAAAATTCTTTTCGGAAACTCAATAAGACAGGCAAGTTTTAAGGTTAAGCTTAGATAAGTAATAAGTAAAACATAAAGTTTGAATTAGATCTCTGTTTAAAAGAATTATTCCTGCATCTCCTGAAATCATAATTTAATAGTCGATAGTGCATGTGTTAGGATATACAAAATTATTATGATATGCATTGTATGATTCCAAAAACAGATTGAAAATTATCGCCATTTGCAATCTTGCCACCAAAAACTGTAACAAAGGGTGTATTTTTTTAAATTTTATCCGATGGTCTTTTACGGAATTAAATATTTAATAATTCCTTTACCGGCATATTATCCACTCTTTCCGTATAGGAAAACAATTTTATTGCAAAAAATCTTATACTTTCCTTTTGCTCTCTGTTCCTTTCTGTTTAATTCCGTTTTTAATTATTTCAAAGAGCATTAATTAACTGGCTTCAGGTCTAACATATTGAGCCACCTACCTTAATACATTGTTATGTAACAATGGAATAGAACAGAAAATATTTTTATTCATGTAACCTTTTTACAAAGTACTTATGAATAGTTTTTTTAAAGTAACCACTGGTTCGGAAAGTCGTTTCTATCGAGAAGATACCGGCAAGAAACTAGAAAAAGATGGTTGCTCTTTTCAACGGCCACTTTGATTACTTTGTTATTATAGTTTACAACTCTACAGAATACATTATTGCCCGGTTCCTATAAAAGACGGAACGTCATAGTATAACACAAACGAATGGTTTTCATAACGGGCGGTTCTAATCAACCAATCAGAACCAAGTTTTGGTAGTTATGTTAACGTCACGTTCATTATAGAAACGCTTTAGACTTACGCCTAGTAGGATGTTGTACTGTCCGTAAGTAAAACGACTCGTTTTGTTTTTATAGGAACTGGGCATTAATCAATCTGAACAATTATATTATATATTCGAAAAACTAGTTCTGAAAACGTTTTTTTTTTGTAGTAAGTACGAGTACATATATACAGTAAAAAGATTATAATTACATACATTTTACCCGACTGCGAAAGAAGGAGAGAAATGTCTTTCTAGGGTATAAGTGTTTGTATGTCCATTTATTAACATACCCTGCAGCCCAAACGATTGTACAGATTTTGACGTATGACTTGTTAGATTCGTTAAAATTGCGGTAAACAGAGGCTACATCAACTTTCAAAATGACGCAAATCTAAAAAAGGAAAATTGATTTTTTTCATAGATAATATTTATTAACTAAGCTTGTTACATAGTAAAGTCAAAACGCCTATTCTATTAGCAGTTGTGCTAGTCAGTCATTTTAACGTTTCATGTTAAAGGATTACTTGAGCTGAACAAAATCAAAGGGTTCCTCTGAAAGCGTTTAATAGTAGGTATTAGAAGTCTGTAACTTTGTTATATCTGTTCTTTCTTGTACATTAAATAAATTTTAAGGAAATAAAATAAATAATTTAAGTAAATTTTATAATTTAAATTAAAACACTTACCAAAATATCGCACAATTATAGTATAGTAAAGCCCGAGAATTTTTTTTTCGTCTCAACCGAGGATCAAACCCAGGACCCTCAGTTTTCACACCTCATACACTAACCACCGAACCAACGAAGCAGAATGTCCAAGGATTATTTAAATAAAATGTTTATAGACTAACTAAATTGCATGACGGTCAACATCTGTTATTTTTTATCACAAACGGTTTCTTAACAAAATTCCGTGACGTTTATCACATTTCAATGGCGACGGGCGGCTACATAAAATACTTTATTAAACACTAATTGGCCATTAAACTTAATAAAACCGAAATAAAATTAACTGATTGATTTGTTATTTGCTTATAAAATTAATTACGGTTACGTCTTAATTATAAATCTATAAACTTGGTTAGTACGGTTAACATGGCTTAATTTCATTAGATAGGTTAGACTTAATTTTAATTTTTAGTTCAACACTTAATTTTTAGTGACGCCCACGCATCAATTATTTCTTGTTGACGAAATTTTTAAGCTTCTGTTTTAAATTTCTGTTGTAAATATTAACTTTAAGAAAACTTTTACCGGACCATGTAATAATAACTAGTTGTATTTTTATGTAATATTATTATATTACATAAATAAATAATAAATATTAAACTTTTTGTTATTTAGGCTTCCTTTAGGCTTGTTTCAAGATTTTGCTGAAATCGGACCATTAGTTTTGGAGCTTATTCAACGCAAAAAAATGAACAATCAAATTTATTTATTTTAATACAAGATGAAAATTCTAGCAGTGGTTTTCGAGTTTATCACGTACAGACAGACGCGGCGAGGGAATTTGTTTTATAATGTGTATATACTGATTAGTAATGACAAACGATTTCTTTAAATATTATTTATATTAAATACTTATAACAAGAAAAAGACAAGCGTCACCAAACATAGATTAGATTAGAAACATAGACCAATTTTATAAAAAAAAAAGCTCTATTAGTGAAATAGAGGTGGCAGAATCGTGGCCGGAAAAAAGCTAACTATTTAATTATTAAGAGATAGTCACCGATTAACATATTTAATTCAGCTTGTCATAAGAATATAAACAACGCGATAAAGCCTGGAACCGACTTGTGACACCTTCTTTAATTGAAATTTATGGTACAGTGAGACCGTTTTGTATGGTATTACCACTACTAGGAACAGCCAACTCGAAAATGAGGTTCATGTGAGATACTATCGTCTTTAATAAACCTGTTTCGAAATGATCATCACAATAATATTCCCATTTTTATTGTGTTTTTTTACTCATTATAGACAAACACACACGATGATAGGTAAGGGGAGACTTTATGATTAAGAATTAATTTTTTGAAATACATAGTTGTATCTCAAATCTTTAATTATTAGTAAACATCTAATTTGATTATTATTTTACAGATCAGTTACGTTTATATTTTCTTACCTCTAAAACTTTATTAGTGTAACAAAAACCATCTGACAGAACCGGTCTCCTAACAGTTTCATCAAATGTTTATAGCAATATTATTTATCCACTTTTCATGTAAATTTGACATTCATTTAAAAAATTGCGACATGGCCTTTCAATAATCATATTTTTACTGTTTACACTTGAAAATATACAGTAAGTAACACACACCTATGTGACAGGGAGTTGCCATTTATAAAAAGAAGAAGAAATAACAAAACTCACACCTCGCAAATTCAACAGTCTTAAAAAGTCGAGTTCCCATCGACTTACAATAGTAGCGTGTTAATTCAGGGGTCATAATATTTAAATACCTCAGCTCCTTTAGCTTCCGAGCGGCTTCCGGCATAGATTACTCAATGCTTAATTTCATTATGTTTATCTTAATTGCTTAATTAACGGCCAGTTTTTAAAATTACATTTTTGAATATTTCTTGATTGTTTACGACACCCGATCGATATCTATTGTTTGATAAGAGCCGTAACGAAACTTTGTAAATTTTAATCTTTTATTGTTTTCACCTGTTTAATTATTGGTTAGAAAATTATTAGAATTCATGGTAGGAGAGAATTTATAAATCGTGAGTACGTTATCGTATCATAATCAAATTTTGATGATAATTGCAATCAGAAATAATAAGTTTAAAAAAAACTCTTACAAATATAATTATATATGAATATTTTAAATAATAGCTACTACAATAAATAAAGCAAAATCATTAATATTTAAAGAATTAGAACACTTTCCCACTTTTGATGTAACATAAATTAAATAATATAAAACCATAATTTTAATAGGGATTATGAAGTTTAACAAATACAGTTTCAAGTAGTCAAGAACACTGCAGAAAATTAAATTGTCTACTAAATGCTTCACGTATATGGTAAAAAATTTCATTAACAGGGTGATTTCCCCCGCGATCAGCTATCGTTCCATCTCCCCCTAAGAATCCTCCCTATCCCCATCCTCATGTATTCGAAAATCAAACTCCTCAATCGTTTCTACGCCTACTTTATTCAAATCGTTCGTTATTTACAATTGTCAATTTGAATTCAAATTTAGAACCAATTTGATTTTATTCGATTGTGTGATACAGTTGTAGTATAAATAGAAAATGGGACTCTTTGTATACAGGGTGTGGCCTAATGAGTTGATAATATGGTACCTGTACATAGAGGACGTTGTAATGGTTCAGAAAAACACATTTTATATCGAGTTAAAGTTTCTCGGTTTTTTAATTATTCAATATTTTCGAAAATTTTTAAAAGTGACTTTGATTAATTATTAGGTCTTCTTAAATTAAGATTTTTTAATGTAAAATGGGAGTAGCGAAAAACACATGTGAATGTTTTGATCTGTATCAAAGGCTATAAAACGCCCACTGGTTTTTGAAACGTTAAGTTACAGTAAACCACGTCTTGAATTTGCTTATTCATCATATCAACAATTTCATTATATAAAAAATCTTTTAAAAATACTGGTAACGTCGATATTTACATAACTTCCCAAAATCAAAACGATCCACCTCAATCCGCCTCTGCTATATAAATAGTAGTAAGCATAATTTTATTGCCAAGGGACCATTATATAAGCAGTTCGAATCCTGGGAAACGTTGAATATTTCTTTAGTATGATGTATGTAAATTTTATGGTTTTGGGTAGTTATAGTTTGAAAATGTATGGTATCCGAGTATATATGTAACCTAATTAAATCTAACAGGAGAAGTTAAAGTATTAATATATCTCTACCTCTTTACTAAGATTATTAAGACAGATTTGATTTGATTTTTGTTGTTTGATTTGAATAGGCACCGAAATGAACCTTTTTCCATGGGAATCATAGATTATTCCTGATGAGAAAGAGAAACTACTTGAGTTTCTTGCCGGTTCTTCACAGTAAATAAAAAATAAAATATGTATTATACTGTAGTAAGACTTGATTATAAACTGGAAAATATGTCAATTTTCATGTTTGTATGTTTGTGTGTCAATCACGCCACAACTAACGGACAAGTTTTGTTAAAATTTCATACACAGACTATTAGGTGGATTGTTAATTTGGTGATATAATATTTTTAATCATAATTTAATGGGAAGTAAGCCGCGAACAGAAGCTAGTTAATGATAGCTTTGTTACTAGATAAGTTAATAACAATCCTATTTAAATTAAAATATTTTTCATCCAATTTTCTAATTTCAATACCGTGCAAGGTAAAGCCAGAAGCTATATCTGTATTATTTTATGCGTATAGATTATTTAAATAGTAAATATACCAAAAAGAAAGCTGATGTGAATATGATTTCCAATTTAATTCATATTTATCCACGGTTTTTGTATACGACACGCATAAACGGCAAAATTACAATAATTCGAGCGTTTATATGCCATATTTACCTACCCAATGTGCTAAATGTATTCCAAATCATCTTAAGGGTATAGATATTTTTTCCATATGATTTTCAATGTTTTTACCGCATAATTTATTGAAAGGTTTTCAAAGAGTGTTTATTTCTGAATGGCAAACAATCATCTTTAACGTATTTAAAACTTTATTTAAACCACTAGCTGTTCTTTCAATAGTAAAAGGATTTTTCAAATCGGGCCAGTTGCTTTGGAGCCTTCAATTCAAACAAACAAAAAATCTAATATTTCCTCTTCATAATATTAGTGTAGATTTATGCTTATTGCACTTTTATAAAGCATTATTTTTAGTATTAATCTTAGAAATTGACATATTGCTCAATAATTTGAATAGATTAAAAGTTTCAATAAAGAAGTGAAAAAGACAATCTAGATTCTTAATATCAAGAGTAAGAGTCTGTGTATTTGAACGCGCTTATCCCAAGAACTACGGGTCCGATTTGAAAAAAACCTTAGACCATTAATGGAAGATTGCTATAAGCTATATTATAACATAAAAAGGGGGGCGTATAGAAACCTTCGTGTGTTATTATTTATTTTCCATCTTAAATACATTTTCATTACTGTTTTACGTTGATATGTGCGATGATTAATTGCTTGCTGAAACACACATTGAACTAATTAAGAGTGTTAATTACACGTAATAATATCAGTATGGAGTGTGAGGTAACACCCCATAAGTTTCCGGTCACTCCCCCCTGAGAATTATAGCATGGTTGTTTTGCAAGGGGTACGTTACATTCTGAACAATGTATGCACCTGAAAAGTATAGGTAAAAATGAGGGTTATATAGTAAATTTGAAGTAGATTATTCCAAAATGATAGTTTTATTTATTGATCTTTACTAATATTATAAAGAGGATTTGTTCGTTTGTAATGAATAGGCTCAAAAACTACTGGAACGATAATTCACCAAAAGCTGTATCCACGAGTAACATAGGCTATATATAACATTATGTTATGGGAGCGAAGCCGCGCGGATCAGCTAGTGTCACTATATTTTGGGAATATTAGCTACGTAAAGGTCTGGATTCCCACACTAAATCCCCGTTATGTTTGACGGGGTTTAATTGTTTTAAACTACGACAAAGTAGGGATTATGGACTCAGCTGTTGGCAAATATCACAGTGTAGGTGTGTTCAGAGGCACAGCGTAATATTAAGAACACAATTTATTTTATTTTTTATGACAAGCGGTACAGTTATGTTCGTCTAATTGGAACTGAAACTCAGTAGCTCTAAAAAAACGCCTCACACAAATATTTTAAAAATAAAATTATCACACTTTATTGTACACCCCATTATAGTAATTTAACATAGATCATAGATAAAAAACACAAAAAAGAATGTACATGCACAAATAGCGGTCTTATGGCTACAAAGTCATCTCTTCCAGGCAACCATAAATGAAACTTAGTTTGAAAAACACAAAGAAATTAGGTGGCATAAAGCATTAACCATTTTGGTGAAATTTCTAAATTAGTTAGCACGTTTTCATATGTAACGAATATCAATAATTCAATATGTGTCAGGAGACTGCTATTATGACTAAAATTACGTTAATTAATTATAAAAACCAACTATTTTTGCACTTATCCTTGTCAGCACGATGATTAGAATTATTTTATTATAGTTTACCCTAGTCTTATTTTAGGCATATCAAGATCAAAAATGTCTCATAATTGTTCAAATATCTCAAAGAAAGAAATATAAAATTATAATCTAGTTTAAATTAATAAAGCCTCCACATCCAGCTGCTCTGTGCGTATCACATTCCCATCAATCAAAGCCCATTGGCTTAATCGTCCCCCAAATATTTGACGAGCCCACAATTTGATTTAGCACCAGATTTGTCCATCGCTTTTTGCTACTCTGCCCCTTTGTTTTTTGTATCCGCACTTTTGTAATAAGTTTTTAACTACTTAATAATGGTCAATAGGATTATTTTGGATTATCTCGTTGTTTTAGATATACATTAGTAATACTAGAAAGAAAAGAAAGAAACAAAAAGACATTTATTCACTATATATAAATCATATACTATACTATACTATACTAATATCATATACTATGAATGTGAAATTTATTTGTGCTAAAAGTTTTTGGTTATTTTATAAGGTATTCCAATAAAATGGCTTAATTCTTCTCATTAGACTTTCCGAATCGATAGTAAATAAAAAGTAAAATAGGTATGTGACGTTTCAATAAGCCAATTTGAAAAATAAACGATTTGATTTTTATTTTTAACGCAAAACCTAGTATTATTTAAAACAGAAAAAAATCAGGTCATCTTCTATTTAATAATTTGCGTTAAAAAAACATCGTTAAAAAAATTAAAAGTACATCTTACTTGTACACATCTTGCTTGCAAGTAAGTAAGTGCTTAATATTATTACAAACAACCAAAACACCTTTCATTTCAATGTGTTCCTTAATTTTGCATTCCCTAAACAAATGCGTCCCACAGTCACTTAATACTGTGCACAAACGTCGCAAGGTGTCTAAATAGGAGTGTCGGCGAGATCAAAGGCGCTAATCGCAGTGCCAAACAACAGCTGCTTGTTTTGAGAGCTTAGGAACTTTTAGAGTAATGGCCATGTAAATAATGGTACATTGAATAATAGAGATTTGTAGTTTTTTGGAATAGGAAGACGGGTAAGTAGTTAAGTTATTTCAAGGTGTCACTTCTTGATGGAAATGTATTCTAAATTATTGAATTAATAGACTTTTATTGAATTAAAGGGTATTACAAAAAATATTAGTAAACTTTATTTAATTTACAATCAGTTTCGAAAAATCAGGTTGTAAGCAAGTCTTAAAAATAATAATTTTGTGCGCTCAATGGGATATGTAACAGTATAAGTCTATTGCCGAAAGAGATGCACAGCTTTCATAGTTAACTGGGACAATATATTTCATATTAGTGTTTTAAAATAATAGAGCATTATCTTAGAATTTATTTTACGTTTCCCATCTACAAACAAAGAAAAAGATTATAGTAAATTAAATTAACTCTATTACAAATAATTACTTATTGTTGGAAGATATGTGTTCATGAGTGCTGTGCACACTTTAAACGGATTTATTATCCAGACTATTGTTCTCCCTATAATGTTAAATATGTACATATTGATGATAAACTAATAGTGTGTCTATTTAATAAATAAAAAAATAAAATAAAAATATATCAAAAACCTCAAGATATTTGTAATATTTTTCCCTCTGTCTTATTTAAAACACCGATTGAATCGTAATAAATTTTACAACAAAAACAATATTTTCCAAGACATTTAGGGCTATATAAATTGCGGCCATTAATTAGTAGCACCGTTTATCAATATTGGGTGCCAAAAAGCTTTTCGGGTATCCTGTCGGCGCCATCAAAGGAGCTAACGGCGCTAAGATAAGCGCCACTTGGAACCCGGACTAGTAAAAATACATTCTATAACTCTATTGAAGAAATACCATCAAATACTATTCTTTTTATTTTTTTTCTACTCGTTTTTTAAAATCTTATCATAATATTAATGAATACATAGATGATAAAAATCCATGGGTTGTAACATCTCCTTAACAATTACAGGACAGTTGCTTGGATCTTCTTGATTGTAAACAATACCATATTGTATCTTGCCGGTTCTTCTCAGTAGAGACAGCCTTCCGAATCGGTGGTAAATAAAAAAAAATATATGTATATATTATTAAGTAAATGTATATGACGTTCTAAAAGCGCCTCAAAGGAAGCCAATTTTGAAAATAAACGTTTTGAATTTGACTTTGACTTTGACTAGCTGTACTCCACGGTTTCACCCACGTAGATATCCCTTTCCCGTAGGATTTTTGGGATAAAAACTATACTATGTCATTCCTAGGATTTCTAAGAATCTCTGTACAAATTCATCCTAATCGGTCCTGTAGTTACGGAGTTATATTCACAAATACAAACAAACTAACAAACAAACTGTTCCTGTTCATAATATTAGCATAGATGTAACCTTTTCATATAATTACTTTTATCTATATTAATCCCAGAAGAAATAAAATAATACATTAATATTGCAAAACTTGAAAGCTTGTTTGTCTGTTTATTGGCGTTAATTTATGCAACTACTTTATGAATTTTAAAAATTCCTTCACCATTCGAAAGCCACATTATCAACGAGTAACATAGGCTATATAACATTATGCTACGGGAGCGAAGCAGTGCGTAACAGCTAGTCGTCAATATAGTCAATTGGTATTTTCTATAACAGATTGTATAAAATATCTGCTGAATTAAATAGAATCAACTCTATTGCATTAATGATAATATAATTGTACAATTAAAAAGTATCTATTAATATATAGATATAGGGCTCAAATTACTACTAGCTAAGATCTACCCTTGGTTGCACTGTATCCATATTAGATAATCTATCGTCCCCTTTTTAACCGCAAGTAAGTCACTTTAATCCTGGGGTACATTAGGAATAATTCATCGGGATACCACAAACTAAACCTTTGAGTTAAATAAACTTCAAATACATAGGAATATTCTATAACCGGTACAACAATAATGTTTTAATTTGATACTAGCTTCTGCCTGCAACTTTACTCACGAAAAATTGGGATAAAAAGCATCTATCACTAATAACCTATGTGTATGAAATTTCATCAAAATGCGTCCAGTATTTGAGACGTTATTGACACACAAGCATCCAAACTTTCATGTTTATAATATAAGTGAGATAGTATAATTAAAAAGGCACTGTATTAGCGAAACATAACTGGAGTCGCGAATGGCAGATCCAGCTGGAAACCTTTGGAGGAGGCTTTCGCTGCAGAAGCGGCTCTCGCACAATAAACAAGTAGTTTTAAGTCAACTTTAGTATTAAGTTACAAATACATATATAGCAGTTTTATAGTATATGTTTACCCAAGTTTGAATGTAATGTACATATTTGTAAATAAGTTGTGAGAAATAAAAGCTTTTTTTATTTATTTATTTTATAACTGGAGTCACACCAGCTACGAAACAGCAAAAAGGTCGGTGTGTACAAAGTTAAGTGGCTGAATCATTGTTTAAAGATACCGCAAGTGACATATTCACACAAGAGATAACACTTTGCCATAATGTAGCAGTGCGTGGGGGTAGGTAAATGTTTTTATTATAAACTAACCGCGCCCCGCGGTTTTACTCGTAACTTCTGATCCCGTCGCAACCCTGGGATTAAAAGTAGCCTATATGTTATTCTGAACTCTTGTGCGTATAGCAAGTTTAATCATAATCGGTTCAATATATTTTGCGTGAAAGACTAAGAAACACACATACATACATACATCCTCACAAACTTTCGCATTATTCTATTAGTTGGATTTTGTAATAAATTTAAACATGATAGAAAATATTGTATTTCGAGACGATGGACAAAATGGCCAATCTCAACAGAGATCATCCAGGTACACAGGAGATATTATAGTGCACCGATGGGACGGCAGACCGACACGACCGGAGAGAGATCAGGCGCAGGACCGATTTTACGTGCTCTCCGAGGCACAGAGGTGTTCCAACACCGCCAACTTCCAGACTAAGCGCTGCTATTGAGACTTTTTAAGAAAAATCTTAAGAACATTTTTTGGCCCCACTAGAGAATCGAAAACGAGACCTCTCGATCTGTAATCAAAGATGCAACCACTAGACAACAAGGCAATCAACACTTACAGTGTCACTTTGACACTACACTTCCTAAATGTAACACTTCGACTAATTCACAACTTTTACACTTAGCTAAACGCAGGATGCACTTGTGTCTTTTAAGTAACAGATAAGCTCTTTTTTATGCAAAAAACACGCAAAGAAGTGTGCCGGTCACCTGACGTTAAGTGATCACCATATGAGTAACGTCAGAGATTCTTAATAATCTCCAAAAAAATTGAGGAAATAAAAGGATTGATAATGCAAATAGGAAGGATACATAGATGAAGGAATCGTCTGCGAGCTAGGACCATTTTTGGGGAGGTGTTTCAGGCATGCGGAAAACTTGTATGATCCTCTTTTACCCCGACATGGTGAGTATACCAGTAAGGTCTACAGACGGAACACAACATTAAATTCACATCGAAATGTTTTTTTTTAAGAGCACAGAATAAGCAAACGGTTCATCCGATGTTAAGTGACAGTCTGCCCATGAACATCTATAACGTTAAAGTGTCATAGATGCCTTGCTGGCTTGAAGGAAGGGGAGGGGATTAGGTATGGGATGGTAATACAGGCATCAGTGTCGCCACTTACCGTTCGACACAACGTAAGGTGTGAGCACATTATACATTATCATAATTACAAAATTTATGGCACCAACAATTGTAATTGTATTTAATATCCAAAATAATACAAAGCTCATAAAACACCACAGGAAGTGATATAAATGAAATATTAATCGCGACCATTAAATTACGTTCAAATGTGGGTGTTAAATGTTTATGTGTGCGTACAGTTTTATTGCCTTACGAAAATAGGGGCGTACAGCCCCATTACTTGTCGATACATATATACCGACGTATGCTAGGGGGTAGGGATGGGAATGTATCGATAGAGGGTAAAATATTTTTTTAAGCTTAATTATTTTTTCTGGGGTAAACAAACGAATGTGTTTAAAAATAGCCCTACCAAATTACTTTGCAAAGAATAAAGAAAAATAAAAATAATTGATATTTATTTATTATTTATTATATTATTATTACTAGCTGAGCTCCGCCGTTTCATCCGCGTTTCCGACGGATTTTCGTCTATCTATCCTATGCCCTTCCTAAAAAAATCATCCTAATCGGTTCAGTAGTTTCGCAGCCAATTCAAAGAATCTAACATAAAATCAAATTTTTCCTCTTTATAATATTACTTTTGTATTTATGTTCGCTAAAATCGCGCCCAGATTCTTGTAAGCTTTTGATTCCTCATATTCTAGACTAGGAATACAGCACAGTCTAATACTGCTTCACGCCGATCTTTTGCTGATCTTGCAAAGTCCAACATGCAATGCTCTGCCCCGTCTCTTGAAAATGTTTTACAGAGAATTATGATTATTTTGTCACAGTGATGTAAAATTCAGTTAGCGTTCTGTCTTCTTTTATCGATATTATATTCCCACCCCTAAAAGCATATTAGAGTTGGTAGCGTCACATTTTCTAATCTATATTCAAATTGGCGGAGCCCGACGACGCCATTGTGAAAATGGCTATATTTTTCCAATTTCGCAGGAAACCTAGCCAAGTATACACATTTGCATATAAATTTCAACCTTATGCGTATGGAAATAAGGGAGTGGGTGAATACGGCAATCCCATTCGATTTTGTGATCTGTTATTTGGCGCTCAAATTGTAAAAGATTTTCAAATAGCGTTTAGGAAAAAGAATTTAATCAAATGGCTTATGGAATACGAAATGGACATGAAAGGTAAAAAGGTATCTACACTGTCCTATATCATGTTTAGACGTATTGATTTTGTTTTTTTTTTATAATTTGTATGAATATTGTTCTTTTCTGTATAAGTAAGCTATCAAATAAATAAGTAAATATATAATAAATAGACTATATGTGCTCCGCGGTTTCACCCGCGTATATCTCCGGTTCCTGAGGGATTTTCGGATTATCCAATGTCCTTCCTCGGGTTTCAAAGTGTGTGTACAAAATTTCAACCAAATCAGACCAGTAGTTTCGGAGCCTTTTCTATAAAATATCAGTATAATAGATAAGTAGTTTGGACATGAATGTTACCTTTAAATGTAATGTAAAATACAGTTATATTTAAGTAGATGTTTCGCTCCCGTAGCTTAAGGCTTTCCTTGATAAATCCTACTGATATTATGTACATGTGCAAGTTTGTATGTTAAGATCTGATGTTTGTGAGTCAATCACGCTTAAACTACCATACGAATTTTGATGTAATATCATGCTCAGATAGGCTTTTGAGATAGGATACTTTTTATTGGTCTATAGACCCCGAATTTAGCGGGCGGTAGTTGTCTATAATAAATAATGATGAAAATTCTTTATTGTACTTACAAAAGAAATATCATAAAAATCAGTAGAAGATAAATACAAAAGGCGAAATTATAGCATCAAGTTATTTCATCCAAACAACCACAAAGAAGAGATTATCGGTGTACTTATATTAAAAAAATTAAGACGCCCGAATTAACACCTTAACCTAAAATTTAAATACTTAACATATACACGCGTATATGAAGTCGTGGGATACTGCTAGTTATATAATAAACCATTATCTATTCTAGGAACAACTCACATTGTTCTAGAACACAAAACATTACAAACTACGATGTTAATTCAATATTAGTTGCCAGCTATGCACTATCGTGTCCCTTTATTTTGAATATAGCAACATTTGTTACATAAAAGATGGCGTCGGGCGAAGTCAGACGCCTTGTTTGGACAGAACTTGTTACAGAGATATAGAGAACTGGAAATATTATTAATGTGGCGGAAATATTATTATTTTGGACATGACAACCCGATTCAAAGTAAAAATATCAATTGGCAACCCTCTTCAGATGGTCTCGCAAAAATCTGTTACGGATTAAAATTCAATTGTTTCTTGGTATCTATAATATAGACATTTAAGATCCACCGTATAATTCTGATCAAAATATATCAATTTTTTCATTGCACGGAGTTTAGAAGTCAGGTAATCCTTTAAATATTACAACAATTATTATAACAAACACAACACAGAAAACGTCATCTTATTCTAAATATTAAAATTACAACAGAAGATTGCATTACAATTATCAAATTTGTGAGATTAAAAGTTTAAGAGGCTGTTGCTGACTCTTTTAACATTTACGTACGCATGTCTCTTGTGTCGAAATACCGTCATGATATGAAATGTTAGTAACAGCTCTGAGTCTGAAAGTTGGCGGTGTTGGAACACCCCCGTGTCTCGTAGAGCACGTAAAGCCATCGGTCCTGCGCCTGATCTCTCTCCGGTCGTGTCGGTCTGCCGTCCCATCGGGTTATAAGAGTAAAGGAATAGAGAATGCACCTGTGTTAGGGTTCCCAACCATACTGTTAAAAACAGTATTATACTGTTTTTCACTATATTATACTTTTTACTGTTAAACAAAAATAAAGTATACGAAATACTGTTTTCAGCATCAACATGTCGAACGAACGCAGCGCCCGCGCCGTCACAATCGAGCGTTTCATAACGAATCAATATAATAATAAAATAAAATACTGTTCATTTTCGTAAAATACTGTTTTACGAAATTTTCCTTTTCAGACCTGAATATACATTATTTCTTGTAAAAAAAGTTGGTAACCCTAACCTGTGTATATATCTCCTGCGCATCTGCCACTGTTGAGATTGGCCTCCACAGGCGAAATCAGTTAGGGGAGCTATAATGATCATATCTTGCAAACCGCATCCAGTTCTCTACATCCCGGACTATTACGCCAAATAAGACATCGGACGCAGCATTTATTTTTTATTTATTTATGATGATTTGCATGTCCCGCGCGGGATGTGACAACACAGCCACTATTGTCTCCCGAAATAATAACAAGATATGGCGCTTTATCCTTTTTTCTTTTCGAAATTTTCGCTTGACCGTATTTTATACGTGGCATCTGAATGGCCCTAAAATAATAAGTTCAGGGTGACTGACAGACACGATTTATGATGTTTGAAAATAAATATTGTTCACACGCTTTTCATATCGGTGTTTTTTTATGCACACATTATGTAAAGTAACATGTTTCCTTAGTTATATTGTTGTATTATTGTTACAACAGTAGGCGGCGTGAAACGGTATTGCACTGTGTTTCCTACGGTGAGCCCGAAGGCATGTATTCCTATCCCATTCATTTCATATAATTCATCTCCTCCCGTCCCAATGTCCCATCATTAATCCTCTCGCTATCCCCTCCTCGTCCATCAAGGATGCGTCACTATGATGTTGTAGATGTTCATGGGCTGCGGTCAGTCACTTAACATCAGGTGAACCGCATGCTCCACTTATCTTCAACATTACTTAATATGTATTAACATGCTGTGCTCCGCCGTTTCCCTGTTCCCGTGGGATTTGATCAAAATCCTTTCTTAGCAGATGCCTTCATCATACATCTATCTACCTGTATGCCAAATTTCAGCCCGATCCATCCAGTGGTTTGGGCTGTGCGTTGATAAATCACTACGTCAGTTACCTTTGAGTTTTACGACCTTTAAATATAGTATTGAACTATTATAATCAATTTGGTAACTTCTTCCTAGCTTCCTTGTTTCTTCCTTAAAATAAAAAAAATAATATACGAACAGGATCTATTTGATAATACCGTTTAATTTTTTTACCCGCAGGTAACCCATAATAAAATATGGGAGCTACCTCAGCTACCGTTTTGAAGATCCTATCTTTTTCTGCTATAAAGTTGCCGAAACTGTTTCTGAAATAATTATGTCATAAAATAGTTTTTATTGATGTTATATTTTTTTATTAGTTTGAGTTTTTAGTTAGCATGAGAACGGTAACTTAAAAGGTTTTATTGTGAGTTAATAAGGGACAACGTTTTGAAACTAATTTCTATGAAAAAAGAAAGAAAAATATATATATTCCCTACAGACAAAATCGAACAACATAAAAATTATATATTTTTTTTATGGAAAAGTTGTCATCCATGATTATTTTTACATTCTAGCCATTTCGCGCGGCTTTTCTCCATAGCATGTAGTCTAAAATATAGCCTATGTCACTCATTGAAAATACAGATTTCTAATGATTAAAGAATTTTTAAAATCGGACCAGTAGTTTTAGGTGAAAACATAACAATCATACATATATAATTTTCGTATAAGAAGGGAAATGTGTCCGCCTAGATATTAATTTAAACGATTAGAGAAAAAAATAATATTTTTATAAAAGCCTCGAAATGTCCTTTTCGCAAATTATATGATAAATTAATTTTAGTTAATTTAAGTTACTATACATGAATACATCCTTTAAGATATTTATTGGCCTTAATATTACTAAGAAATAATGCAGTAATTTATAAGATCTGCAAAACATGCGGACATTGAATTTAAAATATTGAATATGTATTTCTTAATACTAAACTGTCATTCCATATTGAAATAGATTTGCACAAAGCTAGTCTATTAATACTGAAATTATCTTAAACACGAGTAACTAGTTAACCACTAACTAAACATTGCAATTTATCCTTTCTAAAAATATTAAGACAAAAAGAACGAACCCCTATAAAACCTAAATTAAACCCTAACTTCTACTGCATAAGATTCAAATTTAACTAAGGGTTACTTATTAAAACTTCTCGTAACATAAGCGTCCAATTTAATTAGAACTCTATTTACGGGTTAAAGCCATACGTTTAATAGTTCAATGTGTGTTGGACATGGATCGGAGATAGCGTGGCGAGAAGAGTATATATTCTAATGGGCTATTAACATATAATACCGATTGGAGTGACTTTGACGTGTATATCAGGGGTAACGAACCTTTGGCAAGAATGAATAAAATTATATTTTAATAAGCATGAATAAACAAAAACTCTACCGTTATTTTATATCGATCTATGTCCTTTTCCAAATTAAGACTGTATACAAAGTTTTATTTCAGTATATAACAGTATAGTAAAAATGAGGCAATTTTAAAATTTAACAAATACCTTTTTGAAAATAGTATTTAGTATTTACAGATGTATTATGTTACTTATGTATGTATAAATTTTGCCACCATTACCTCTATTTAAAAGTAAGCAAATATTAAGCATTCGTTGCGGAACCGATTACAGATTATTCAAGTTTAAATAAATTTTAAAATACAAAATACAAATGTCAATGAACTCTTCGTTTTACATAATTAAAGGATAATAATTCCAAATTCAAATGTTGACCTTATCTTCGTTAAATTACAACCAAAGGTTGATATCCCCTGAGCATGCGATGGCGCGCGATACGGTAGCAAATAGCGCTACTTTCGCGATCCAACATACCTCACACTAGCTAGGCGAATTAACCTCTCTAGAACTGAACCCTTACACAATGACAACCGAAAACAAACCTTATCTAACCTTAATAAAGCACAACTTTTGTTTGCAACACCAAATTATTTAAGTCAATTGGAACGAGCCATTATACAATCTGAATATCTTAGCAACTCCAAAACAACTTAAGTACATTCTAATGTACATAATTATAAACCATATATGAACGTTATAAAGTCGAATTTTGCATCAACACGTATTTCCCAGTCAGTCGATAAAATTGTCTTACGATTGTTACCACCATGCAATTGTAGACAGAATGTACTAGAAATAAAGTTGGTTTTTGAATAGAGGTCGACACGCGGGTAATAAGGCGTTGTATGCATGAAGCAAACACACAAAATGCACTGTTAGTGCACCACGCTTCTGTACTAGCTTAATAGTGGGCTAAATTATATGGGAAAAGGCTTTTAAATACAAAGTATCTAAGAATTTATTTTATAACATGATTCATTGGTAAATTGAAACATTGATAATTGATTCCTCTAGCTTCCTCCTATATCGCTCCGATTTTAAAAGTTATTTTTAAATCGGAGCAGTCTCTGCAGATTTAGATATACAAGTGGATACACATGTATATCTATACTATTTTTTATTCCAGAATATTTAATCAAAAAAAGTTTGTTCCAATAAAAAGCCGCTTCCATGCTAATCAGCCGCTGCAATCGTCATCGTGTGGCCTGAAATAATAGGCTCGCACTGGGAGGTATTGAGACATCAGCCGGTATTAACTGCTTCGTGATTCCCGCGCCTGCGCCCCGCTCGTTAGATCGCGTGCACGTTCTATCGGTGTTCCATTTTTGAAAATTGACGAATGGAATGAATGCCGATTTTTGCACGTTGCAAATGCAATGTTCGTTTGAAAATGGAATAACTGAAGATGGATTTGAATGAACGCGTTCTATTCGATGTTCTATTTTTAAGCATTGCAGAGCACTGAATACTCTTTTTTATCAACAAATTCTTAATTTAAAAACTGCCTATTGCTTTTTGTACTATTATGCGATCCAATACGAAAATATAACTAACGGCTAAATTGAAATCTTAGCCCAATTTATGTTGAAGTATACTTGACACTTTCAAAATAAGAACCATAGACAAGCTCACACTTTTTAACATAACGTCTTAATTAATGATCAGAGAACCCGCTATTCAAGGGCCATTGAGACTAAAAGCCACTAATCGGCTTGTTTCCGCTACCCTCAGTAATTATCGGTTTTTTATGCTCTTTGCTTTTTTTCTTCGATTTATTTCGTTCAATATGAAATGCAGGGTAAGGTTACATGGAGTTGTTTTATTTATGGATTTTTTGTAATTGATTTTACGTGATATTCTAAGGAATATTAAATTGGTTGGATACAAAGAAGAAACAACACCTGTTAAATGTATGAAAAGTGGTTTGCGAATATGTCGATTTAATAATAAGACTTAATATGTATAACAATTCTACAAATATAGATAAATTGACTGCACCGCGTGGTTATATTACTTATTTAATTCCCTGTTTCCGTGGGATTTTCCGAATAAAGACTATCCTATATCCTTTTTCAGTCCTTAATTCAGGGGTTTAGGCGTGAAGAAGAGACAGACCGAGTTCGCGCTTATTAGTAGATAATAATAATAGCTCCCCTAAACGATTTCGGCCATGGTGACCAATCTCAACCGAGACTAGCCAGCTGCGCAGGAGATTATAGTGCACAAGTGTACGCACGAACAAAGGAACACAGTAGATATTATATAGCATTTACTTGATAATGTATTGGTATTGTGACTTCCTGATGAAAATGCATTTTTACTAAAGATGCATTTTCATACTAAAAATTTTTTAGTATTGAAAAAACACTTTAACACCATTTCCACTACCTATATAAAAAGCGTCATTAAGTAAAAAATATTTAATATCTATAATTTAATTTAATATAGCGCCATGTAACCACTAACACCTATTAAAAAGCGTTAACAGCATTAGTTGAAAATAGTCTTCCGTCACAAAGTGGCGCCATCTCGCTAAAAGCTACTGAATGAATAACTTCCTATACTATCCCTTTGTTGCTAAATATAGATATGTATTTATTAGTATCTGTATAAATCTATTATTATAAAGCTATGCATTTGTTTGTAATATTTGAATCAATAATCATTTATCTTCTTCCTTACTCCTGAATTAATTATTAGTTCTTAATTTTGTGGTTAATATTTTATACTGTATGCGGAAACAAAAAATCATAAGTATATGTATAGAGTAAACCTTGAAATTTACCAGTGATATAGGTACCTCATGTAAAGTGATTACCTGAAACTCGTGATATACCCAATTTGAACTGATATTTACTTGATGACATGAGGAAATCGACTTAGAAGAAGTGAACTTAAACCAATGAGCTCTCCATTCTACGATTGTTAAATTTCCTTGCCCAAGAGCAAAATAAGTACATAATTTAATATATTCAATTACTAGCTTCTGGTCTGTCTGTCACCTATCCATCATCATCATCCATCTAATATTATATCTATATTTATACGAAATTTCATCAAAATCCATTCAGTAGTTGTGACTTAATTGATATACAAACATCCAAACATCTAAACATCCAAATTTTTACATTTATAGGTAATATTGGTAGGAAGTAAGATAACACCTATGTAACATCTTATTGAATTCATATGTTAACACAAATAATACACATACAAACAAAAAAACATGAATCTAAACTTTTGTTTCGTTACTAAAATTAATAACTGAAATTAATGACGTGCCACTTGATTAACGTGACGTGACACATGTCCGTCACGACTTCCTCGCGTCACGTCACGTCAACAATGTTTAAGTTTATGGGCTTAATGAGATGATTTGTTGTTGACATTTAATGGCATCTGTTTCTATATCCATGTAAAAGTATCAAATAATCCTACAAATATTATAAATGTGCAGTTTGGTTTTTGTGTGTCAATCACGACGGAACTACTGAACAAATTTCAATGAAATTTCGTATATAGATAGACTATTAGCTGATTTAGATAATGGGTTACATTTTATTGATCAGAAATGAACGCGAGCGAAGTCGCCGACAGAGGCTAGTTAGTGTATAATAAATATTATAAATGAAAAAAACTTAGTCGGAAAACCTCTAAAATAAACATTTTAAATGACATACTTATTTGATAATATACCAAAACTTTAAGTACGAAATATAATCATTTATTACCTTCACAAACTTTGCAACATTTTGACTATTTACTCATTTCTTACATAGAGGTATACATATTTATCAATGCGAAAGTTTGAATGTTTGTTAATCAGAAGCAACAAAATAGCTGTATGATGAATATGAGCACAATCAGTAAATTAAGTCTAAAAACTATTTTAAAGTAAAGTTACACCATTATTTTAACGAAACACATTCTATGCAGACAAACTTATTAAAAAATTAA
>LQNK01000237.1:522107-538504 GCA_001586405.1 Phoebis sennae
TAACCTCAGTCTCCCTCCGCATGTGCTCAAAACAACACAATCAAACGTGAAATGAAAGTGACAAAATGAATTACGAACAACACAACGAAGTGTCTACCTCTTACAACAACAACAATTTAAAACACAACTACAACGATTGCAAGAATGACTTTTACTACCCAGAATGCGAGAAAAAGGACGAAAAATACTACAGACCAAAAATCGAAGATACTCAGATGAATTCCTGCCTAACCACACCGTTTTCCGTCAAAGATATACTCAACATAAACCAGACATCGTATTACGAACAGAATGACGTTTGGAAACGAGATAAAGAGCGTAGCCAAGATTACGAGAGATTATACCATCAAAGCAGTTATTGTTCGGATTATTTCAACCAAATGTACCCAGCGCATACCGTGGATTACTACCCTGATTACCATGAGAACAAAGTTGATGACTATTATACTAATAATTATAATTATTGTCAGAATGTTTATCCGAATCAGGAGTATCAAATGCATGTGCAAATGCCGCCTAAATTGGATAATATGGAAGTACCAGTTGTGAATCCAGGTGTAAAAGTTGAGAAGGAGTTACCAGTTCCGGGTATTGGCTTACCACCGTCATACTTACATGTGGAACCGAAGTTTTCAGCGATGTCTAGGAAAACAAGTAAGTTATCTTTATATTATTAAAATTGTATTAAGATCCATTCAATAAGAGATATAGAATTTAATTATTTATTCTATAAAACATAATGGCTTACAGTCATGTCAAAGAGCCACTCTGCAGTACTTATGAAAATTATAATTTACAGATTTTTTTCATACAATAACAATCTTAATTTAGTCTTTAATAAATTCGTTCCAGAAGTTATATACTTAGTTATACTCTCGCACACTTATTTTCAAGTATTTTTTTAATTTGATCCTTTAAATTTATTTATTTTATCATAATTTTCTTTTACAAGCCTTAAAGGAAACAATTTCACCTTATTATAGTGTTATTATTGTTGCACCTTCTACAAGATACTTAAAATATAATTATTATTAATTAACAACACGAAATCCTACGTTGTACACAACAGTTAAGTTTAAAACAACACTTTCTTTGTTCACAGAGACCCCAACATGTCCGTCAAAAGAAAAAACGCGGGATAAATCAACAAAAAGAAAACCGCGGATCCTCTTCTCCCAAACCCAAGTCCACGACTTAGAAGTGAGATTCAAAGCCCAAAGGTACCTCACCGCACCAGAGAGAGAACAGCTAGCCAAGAAACTAAACCTCACCCCGACTCAAGTGAAAATATGGTTCCAAAACCGACGATATAAAAGCAAACGAATAAAGTCCCCCGAAGTTTCTACCTCCACTGATGCGAAACCGAGCAAAAGCTTTGGTCGAAAACTGTTCAAACCAGAAGCTAGAGACAAAATTAATCTACACACCTATGATGGTTTTAAACATAATGAAATAGGTAATGAACTAAACCCTAATATATATTTCGATGATAGTGTTAATTATGAAGAAAAAGGTGACTACTATGGGAACAGATTGCAGATAGACGAGTCAGTTGGTAGTACGTCCAACTTTTACAACCCTGAACTACCCAAAGAGGATATATATAAAGAAGCGGAGATGAAGAAATATTTTCCAATAAATTACGTTTGTTAAAAAGACTGATAGCCAAAGAGTATTATTTTGTTATTTTTTTGTTATCGATACTTGCAAGTGCAATTAATATTTGTATTAGATTAAGTTTATTAAGAATGTGCCATTTTGTAAATAAATATGAAAGACTGAATTATCCTTTTATTCAATACTAGGTTTTGCTCATTTGGGGGATTAAGATAAATAGTAAATCAATAAAAAGTATCTTACACCCAATCCAGCTAATAGGCCACGCCTTAACTAATGGCTCTCAACAATAACATCTAAGCATCCTAACTTTTAAATTTATACCTATCATAGAAAGTAGGAAGAAAGAAATATTCTTGTATCTTACTTACAGGCTTGTTTCTTTCTATTGTTCTATTTCAGTCTTTTTCTATAATCAATGTCCTGTTCTTATTAGTAACTTTTTGTCCAACTAAATAATTATAGTCGTGATAAATGATAATCAGCAATAATCCGCTTGCTCATTGCTCAAGAGTAAAAGAGAAATATAACTTATTTATAATTACCATATCTTTTCTAATTTTACAAAAGACAATTTTATTATGCAAGCGCAGCCCTCCAGTTTCGTTCCCGTATATTATGCTTATATATGTATAGCTTTGTTATAAACCGACCTATCATAATAAAAAATAATTTTCCACTGTATAAAAAACAATAAGAGACAATAAAAAACTTTTTATTATTTATTTTTTACTATTATTTCATCCGTGGAATTTATCAATAGTAGTTTCGAAGATTAGTGCGCTTAAACAAAAAAACAAACTTTTCCATTTAAGCTAGGCTACAGATCGGCATTGCACGCAGCGGGCTTTTTTTGTATAGAAAATGCTTTCCGTACGATGCGAACCAGTAGACGCACTTTTTTTAAACATTTTTTGATTTCGAAAATTGCGCGTGTCTTTACATTTATCTTCATACCTACTAATTTTCTTTGAATTTTTATCTACTATTAAAATTACTTTTAACACGTTATTACTAAACAAAAAATACAATTAAGTGGTACATTGATCAATGTGAATCGGTTTACTTCAGTTCATAATTAATGTTTATTTTAATTAAGACAATCTTAGACTTCCATGAAAATTATAACTTAGATAATAAGTAGATACTGTAACCTAACATTATTTAAAAAAATTACACAAAATTAAAAGGTAATAAGCATGATTCTTTTGTATTATTTAGGGTAACATTTTTAAATTCAATCTAACACCACATAAATATTATATAATTTATCAAAAATATTAAAAAAATGAAATTTAATTCTCTAATATTATAATTTAATAGGACTCACACTCGAAGGGTTTCTTGCCAGACTCCTTTTAAGTCAATATAAAACTTACAAACAGAAAACTTTATTGAAATAAAATGAATTGAATATCCTTTATTGTGTACACAAGCAAATGCAAAATTAACGGCCGTTTTCAATAATAATGTATCAAAGATTGAAGATAGATTGTTATCTCAGATTATACGACGTAAGATTGACAAAAGTCATAGCAAAGGCTATCCGTCGACAGCACAATGAAATCAAAGTTAGAGCAAATAGATAGATTTGTCTGACTTTAGTAAGCTAAACAAGGGATAGATAGAATATTGAAAACGGCCATAAAAAGACAAACAAAAGGTTAATTAGCAATTTCTTCAACCCAATGGAAGAATTGAATCAACATAAACATATATTTATTGATTGGTCTATTATCACTTGCACACGATAATAATTTAAACTATCCAAATAAAACCCTAATACAAATTAAATCCCAATAAAATTACACGCTTTTTTAGTCCTTTCAAAAAGTCCCGCCCTATCCCCGCCTATAGAAACGTATTACTTAATCTGTGCTACAAAAAATAAACCGCAATATTTCAACTTTGGTTCAATTTGTAGAGGAGGTTTTTATCTATATTGCTACCATACCGCGCTGGACTGGGGTTGGTTTACGTAGACGAGCGGTTTTGAGACGCTTTACGTATGAATTAAATATTGCTGTAAAATTAATCTATATCAATATTGCACAGCGAAAAACGCTTGGTTATTTATTCGCGCTAATTTCCAAATTGTGATATCGGATAGGCCCTATTTCCTTGAATTTGGCTACCCCATGAGTTGAGTATATAAGTTGTAGGATAACTATAAGAATGAAACCATTTCAAACCATTTAAAAAAAAATGCAAAAAATATGTATCATAATTTAATAAAGAACACACACACCACAGATGAGAGAATAAAAGGCAGATTGAGTGTTGCCGACACATACTCGTATAAGTATGTATAACAGTAGCTTTGTTTAAAATTTTAATGCGGTTTTATAAAAAAACATTTTTATAGCCCATGTACCAAATTACTTGAGACATCAAGATCAATATAAATATTTTGACAGCACAATAATTGAAACAGCTCATTAGCTAGTATGAGATTTCTATCTAGTATGAGTTTTTTTTCTTAATATATCAAGCGAAACGCGGCGTTACAACCGCAACCCTGCGCATGCGCACCCTCTCATCCATATATGGGCGCCGGCGCCAAGCCGATAAGATATTGATACCAACACGTGTCTAGCCCTCACTGGGAACCGAACCTGCGCCTCTGGGAATCCAAACCACCTGTTGTTAAAAGCTTCGAGGTGCGTTTTCAGGGCTCTAAACGTTTTTGTTGATTTTTATTGGTTTATTAACTGCCTGTAAAATATTAATGGGTGTTCTGTGGTATATTACGAGGCTATAAATGATTATATTAAATTACAAAGTACTCAAAATCGTGTAAATATAATGTTTTGTGTTCATTCACAACAAATCAATGTTATAAAATCACACACCTTTTTAGCAGATAATTCTTTTGTGTTTATTTTTTCTAACCGACTATGGAGTAATTAAAATTATACCTACCTAAAAAACTTTAATCGTGTTCACTTACATTCTAAAATAATAAAGATATCGAAAATGACTGAAAAAAACACTAGTAAAATGAATAGGTGAAGATCATGAATTTATTAAAAGTGGCATAATGGACACGTGGTTTGTAAATAAAAAAGTAACTAAATAAACTAACCTAACCTAACAACCATTATGGAGACTGACCGTTAGGTCTGCATTGACCTATTGGCCATTTTAAATATGTATCAATGATTATCGATAGATTGCTATGTCAAATTATATGACATTGGATAGACAAAATTCATAGCAAATGTATCCGTCGTTAGGATATTGAATTCAAAGTAAGTGCAAATAGATAGATCTGTCTGACTTTAGTAAACAAAACAAGGAATATTGAAAACGGCCGTAAGTTAAGGATAAGAGCGCCTCGCCATCAAACTGTTTAAAGTTTGGCGAAAATTAAAAAAACGAGCAATACGTAAAAAGTTACCAAGTTAACTCGCGGCTTATAAATTCAAAGAAGTTACTGAATGACTTAAACGTGAAATGTTGTCTCTGGCGCTATGTAACTCTCAGCCAAGGAAGTTATAATTAAAGATTTATCCATGGTTATTTTTCTTGGATGGTCAATAACATTTCTGCTTATATTTTAAGTATTTGGGGCTTAATTAAACACACATTATCCACGTTTTTCGTTAATTTTAAATCTGTTATTTACTCTGTTACTATCTATTTCGTGTGGCTTCTCTCCCGTAACATGATGTTATATAGCCTATGTTATGTTATGTTATGTTATGTTGTTACTTGTGTATAATGTAGCTTTCGACTGGTGAAAGAATTTTTAAAATCGTTCCAATAGTCTTTGAGCCCTTTTCATTACAAACAAAGTTTTCCTCTTTATAAAAATTAGTGTAGACTCTTTATAAGAATTAGACCTCTTTATAAGAATTAGATTGATTACAATGATTTTTTAAGAAATCACGAAAATCTATTTTATTTTTGAAACCTATTTATTCCAAGTTGGTGCAAAATCGTAAATATAATATGTGTATAAATATTTAAACGCACCGGCTTTGAATAGAGTTTAAAAATAAAATAAAAATGATGTTTTGCTTTGTATGTAGAAGTCACTTCTATTTAGCAAAAATTAAATGAGAAAAAAAATCTCAATTAAAAATTGAAGATATTTCAGAAGACTTTTCAAATTCAAACGCGAAATGTTACAAACCGTTTATCTATGTATAGCAGTAATTACATAGTTCCGTATGATAAATGAGAGCACGTGGGTGTTTGATGTATTAATACCGGGCTTTTAAGGTTATCGCTTGGGAAAGGTGATCTGGCCCGATAGACCGACACGCCACCCGCACACTCAGATGCAGATGTACCAACTATTTAGGATTAAATGGATGCTTTACGCAACTTCGCTTAGAAAATTTATGCTTCATACAACTCCGCTTAGAATATATTCCAGATTTCCTAAGCAGACGTGGTGGGCAATTTTTTTTTCACGCTTATAAAAGACACCATATTTCCTGAACAGAAGTGGTGAGCAACAAAGTTTTATAAATTCTAGAGGAAGAATGGAATGACTAGAAGGCCAGAAGAATACAAAATAGTGTTTTGTGTTTAAGCTTATTATTTCGGTTCTTGAGCTGTGTAACTGTATACCGTTTAATTCGAATATCTGAAAAACTTGTATAGCATCTATCACCTCCTGTAAGAAATACGTCGAGTTACCAATTACCCCGTATATATGCAAACCTCTTATGGCACCATAATATTGATTGAAGTGAAGACTGTATTTTCTTGGGTTTGTGTAATATGAACTAAAGATTGACAACCTTTTATGCCTTTATAAATTTACATAAATAAATACAAATTCGCTACAAATTAAAACTAAAATAACAATGTCTCATTATGAAAAAGTAGAAATTGAAGCTCATGCTATGTAAATACAACTCCATTAAATCACATAAAGGTATAAATAACAAAGTTTCAGAGTATGAACTATCTTTGCGTTCGGGTGTACACCATTACTAAGCCCCCGTACACTGCAGGCTCGTTAGCTTTTATTTGGACGCCGGACTCCTGTTCCAGCCTCATTACACTTCAGTCCATTTTAATTACCTCACTATTAAATTTATATTATAAATAAAATTCTACTATTCTAAAAACAAGAAATATTAAGTTTTAGCAAATTAATTTAAAATCGTGATCAGATGAATCGTTACAATTTAGATAAAATCTAGTAAAACAAATCATTTGCGATGAAATAGTTTCGGTTAGAATATTTAACATCCCGTGCTCTCGTGAAATACTTAAATGAAACTTTATAATCTTATATATATAAAATTCTCGTGTCACAATGTTAGTCTCCATACTCCTCCGAAACGGCTTGACCGATTCCTCTGAAATTTGGTAAGCATATTGGGTAGGTCTGAGAATCGGCTAACATCTATTTTTCACACCCCTAAATAATAAGGGTGGTCCACCCCTGAATTTTTTTTTCATTTTTTTGACAATTTTTTTTATTTTTATTTTTTTATGATACGATATTCAAAAATACATACAACCCTAAGTTTTTGCCCTTCTATCACCAACCCTTATTTTTTAATAATTATTTTAGTAATTTAATTAATTTTAATAAATTTTCCGCGCTTTTACTCTGGATACTCATTGGCCAGACTATATCGGTGTAACTACCCAGTGAACAACGCGGAGTAGGGATGAGACCGAAGCCGGTCTCCTGTTTCTCTCACTCCCTCCACTGTTGTCGGCCATCATTAATGTTTATGCGTGTTTATGTATCATAGTTAGTAGTGACGTTTAGAATTGTTATTTTTTTATGTCAGTGTAACTTTCATTATTAATTATAAATTAATACTAATAATAACTCTCTTAAATTAATCATACAATTAATTAATTAATAGTAAATTAATAATATAAGATAATATTAATAATATCTGTTATTATTAATTATAACCTAAAAATACTCAACGCGTGTCAGGGGCTCCTACCAACAACGACTTTGTAATTTAATTAATTGTTAAAATTTTCCGCGCTTTTACTCTGGATACTCATTGGCCAGACTATATCGGTGTAACTGGCGTTTGTTATTTCTATATTTCCTTATCGTTCACAGCATTACACACCTATTTCGTGCATATACCACATCCTTACACACTTAAAATAGTTTAGTTATTTTCTGTTGGCACTAGAAAGTACATAGAAATTATTTATATGGCAAAACAACGTTTGCCGGGTCAGCTAGTTGTAATATAACATCTCCTAATAATCTATACCTATAATTAATAAGTAGAGAGGTTAATTCTATACATGAAATTTATCTCCAAAATAACTATGAGGGGGTGATTATAAATCGATACTGATGCCAAAAATGTAATCAGTAAAATTTTGGTCAGTCTGTTTATATAACCGTTATAGAAACAAAATCTACTCGAAGGATTTGATTTAAACTTGGTAGAATTGATTTTCATACTCCTGAGCTGGTTATAGCATACTTTCTATTAAATCTCTCACTGTGTGTGCGTCTGCACAAAAAGCAGAATTTCGTAGTTCACGCGAGTAAAGCCGCAGGCGGAAAGGTATAATATATTAGTATGGTATATTCTATTGTTTTGTCAACATTCTAGTTTTGAAGTGTTTATATTGTATGATTTTGCTTAACATAGTGCCAGAGGACCCAAGAGGAATCCGTGAAAACTAAGGCAAAGTAATAATTGAATGTAAAAATATTATATCTATCAGTTATCACAAAGGGGATGCAATGGGAATTATTGAAATCAAGCGATGTTGTTACAACTGAGCTAGTGAGAACACTGAAAAGGACCAAACCTTTTGAGTTAATGTAGTGCAGTGAAAAATAAAAATAGTGACAGTGAAGTATTTCCTCGAAGCATATGAACGAAGTGACTTCCCCTTAACAGACACTAAGCAAGTGGCAGTGGACACTATCTTAGAATAATTTTATGGTAGCAATTTAGTCTTGTAGACTAGATTGTAATTAGATTTAGGTACTAAGTTATTTTTAGGACCCTATTTAATAAATAAAAAAAGCGATGTTGCATCGGAACTTCCAGCTTTTTGTAGTGGCACTATCATAAGTCAATACTTACCTTTTAATAATAAATAAAAAGATATGACTGGTCTTTTATTATTGTCCTGCAGTGTATCGTTCGTTTCTCAGCGTTATCAGTGTTCAATACATGTGCACAGTTTAATGTTCCCATTCTGTTTCGATTAATTGCTGGCGATGATCTGGGTTCGCCGTAAGATTAGTTACTTTGTTAGTCACGGGGTTGAGGAAATTGATTTTAAATATAATCACGGTTTGATATGGTTTCTGTGTATTTCATACGTAATCCACCCTGGTGTGGACTTATAAGTTTAAATTTCATAGTTAGAAGGTTTACAAGAATGTCAGTCTAATATAACGACCACAATTAGGATGACCCGATGGCAATGGAGCTGGAGTGGGTTCGATCCTCACGGGTAGAAAATTATGATGTTATGAACATTGTAATTTTCTACTGTTTGGGTGTAATCTATCTATGTGTGTATTTATTATATTATTTGTCCTTTTTGCGTCCGGCGCCTGCTGCGTCGTATGGAAACTATAAATTAATGTTTTACACCAAATCTATCATTGACAAAGTTTCATGTATAATATCATTTACTGTTTTATTTGATCAAAAACTGGATGTATACCTTCGGCAAAAGATCAAAGTATGAAATAGCGAGATAATGCATCAAGAAATCAATTTTTGGCCAATACTTATTACACATACTAATTTACACACCTATTTAACACGATCTTAGTATTGAATTACGAGTAAGGCTTAGCGGATCACCCGCTAGATACTTTATAATATACTAGCTTCTGCCCACGGCTTGGCTTCATCTAACTTCAGACATAGATTAATAAAACTATCCTATCACACAATACAGCTAAAAACCTATCTGTTTAATTTTTATCAAAATCAGACACTCAAAATTTGCCCTTTTTGCGTCCGGCGCCAGGTCGCCTGCAGCGTCGTGTGGAAACAATAAATTAATGGCGAATTTTACGCCAAATCCCTCAGTGACAGTTTTTATACGTGACATTTGAACCTTTTGGGTTAGAAATTGGTGTTTTGGTCAATAGTCCAGTTTTTGCAGGAGTTAGGCCGTTGTTTTATATATTTTTTGTTGATTAGGAAGAATAGGAAAGTAAGATATTTATAACGCCGGGTTGTAATAAATGCGTGTTCTGCGTATAGTTTTTGGGTTAATTCAAACATAATTTAGAAAGAAAGAAAGAAAAATACATTTATTCAGAAGTACAGGTGACACAGAAAGAAACAAATCAAAATATAAATAAAAAAAAAAGAAGATATATGTATAAAAATAAAAACACACTCACAAACTAATGCTATATTATAAAACAAAAAACTAATTAATTTGTGTCTCACAGTACCGCCGAATAGGATCTAGTTCAGCATAAGCCAGGCATAAGCCTGACGCTGGTTTTCAACTAGATCCTTGTGACGCACGGATGTTAAAAAGGCGCAGAATGTGCAAAAATGTAATAAAATAAAATAAAATAGTATAATATACAATAAAATGGACGTAATATATATAATACAGATGTAATATAATACCAATATGTAAAATGAATAAGACAAAATAATAATATAATAAATACCCATGCCAATATTGAAGAATGAAAATAACAATAATAATAATTATTATAAATAAATAAAATAAAGATGTATACAAAACTATTAGTCAGACTTCCGCTGCTCATCGATTAGGTGGTTTTTGAGATGAACTTTAAATGAATTAATATTGTTTAATGACCTAATCGGTGGAGGCAAATCGTTCCATATTTTGGAAGCAGCATAACGGAAGCTGCCTCTGAAAGCGGCAGATCTATGGGAGGGAATGATAAGTTGTTGGGCGCAACTTCTACTTGAGACTCCACGTCCACTCGCTGTCCAACTGAACTTCTCATATAGATATATAGGCGTGCGAAACTTAGCGATCCCAAACATAAGACAGGCTAGATGTAATTTGCGTCTTGCTGTAATCTTGAGATTTCCCTGCTTATTTATGAACGGCGTAACGTGGCTGCGTGGTGGAATATTGTAGCAGTAGCGTGCGCATGCATTTTGAACTCTTTGTAACAGCCGATCGGTTCTAGACAAAAGACATGGACCATATACAGTATCAGCGTAATTTAGTCTGGAAAGCACCAATGATTCCACCAAGCGCACCCGAAGATCTTCCGACAAGTATGGACGCACTCTATATAAAGTTTTTAAACGGAAAAAACAGTTACGAACTACTTCAGTTATATGTGTTTCGTATCTAAGTGAACTATCAACATATAAGCCCAGATTACGTGCCTCATTTACTCTTTGGATTGGTTGACCCATTAGCTTGACGTCGAAAGGTGGCAAAGATTGTAGACGACTTTTTGAGCCAAATAGCATATACTTTGTCATATTAGCGTTTAGTACCAATGAGTTGTTGTCAGACCAATTAGCTATTCTAGTAAGGTCATCTTGTAGATTTTGTAGGGCATTATCAAAGTCATTGGGAAAAAACGAAATATATACCTGTGTATCATCGGCGTAAATATGATACTTACATGATTTTATAGAACTAACAATATCCGCAGAATATAGAAATAATTAAAGGAACAATAGCAATTACCAGAAATTGGTCCGCTTTATCGAATTTTTGACTCGATTTTGTTGACGATGAAAATAATATAACGGATCCTATAAATGCAGTAATTCAAGTTTGCATATTTTAATTTCATTTAAAATTCGTTTTGTCAATTTTTTGTAAAAATATCAAAAACGCAATGTATCAAAATTAATTAATGAAGAAGGTTATAACGATTTTTAGGATAACTGTTGCATGGCCCAACTTCCCCTTAATTTACTTTTCTACAGTTAAAGTAAGTCTCATAAACTACCCCAATAGTCACTTTCAACTAGGTACCTACTATTTTTTCTTGTTTTTATGATAAATCAATGAGTGAATGTAAATCCTTTTGTTTTTAAACCTACATAAAATATTTAATTAAATAAATGAATATTCCTATTCATTTAACACAACGCCATCTAGTCCCAAACTAAGCAAAGCTTGTACTATGGAAACTAGATAACTGATAGACATACTTAAACTTACTTTTTTAAAATACAACATACTGTAGATATATAAACACCCAAATACTACGAACTTACAATATTCATCACATGATTGTCTCTGGGCATCAAACCCACACCCTACGGCGCAATAGACCATTGCCACACTGCGTCGATCGGGTCGTCAAGTTAAACAGTTCAAATGAAGCTTAAAATACGAAATATGAATAAAAAACAATTTTACGTCAACCTGTAGACCACTTATGTCGTGTGGGCGTCGTATTGACACGCCAATATTATTTATTGGCGGGCCGGCGCCACGGGTTTTTGCTAGCGTGACCCAGGATTTGTCACTGATAAGTTGACCTTTTTTAAAACATGTGTGACAAAGGTTACTTAAACACGCATAAAATAATAAAAAAGAAAGAAAGAAAAATCATTTATTTAAATCTACAACAGCAGAGAAGAACATAATAAAGGTCTATATGGCCGTGAGAAATATTATTATAAATTTAATTAGAATTCTTGACGTCACAGGCGGTCGTAAGCAGACTCTTGTAATTATTAATAAGACTTTAGAGTGACCATCATATATAAAAATTACTAAATATTCAGGGACATGTAACAATATGCCATCTAGTCCCAAACTAAACAGAGATTGTACTATGGAAACCAGATAACTGAGAGACATACTGAAACATATTTTTTTTTTGTAAATAGATACATACTATAGATAATAAACACCCAGACAGTAGAAAATTACAATATTCATCATAATTTTCTACTTGTGGGCATCGAACCCACACCCTCCGGCCCAATAGACCACATCCACTGCGCCAATCGGGTTGTCGTATAAAAAAAATGAATCTCTATTTCCCTTGGTCATCACTTCACGGGAATAGATGCAACAATTTTGCTATTTCTTTTTGTAATGTGTTAATTACTGTGAAAGAAATGTTCTTATGAAATTCAATAATCAAAAAGTTACATTCGTGCATAAAGTAATAATAAATAAAAAATAAATACTAGTTAACGTTGTTTTAAGCCAAAGTATGTTTACTTGTGTGGCTAAAGAGGAATTATAATATTTTAACGCAAAGTATGTTTCTTTTTGTGATTTGATTGTTTGCATGAAAAGAGTACAATATAATTTATTGGCGGGCCGGCGCCACCTCCTTTTGCACCCTGAGCACGACCCCATATTTTTCACTGATATGTTGACATTTTTTAAAACATGTGTGAGGAAATAATGACGTTTTTAAAATCGTAACAATAATAATGTTAGTTTCATGAATATATATGTGCTTAATACACATTGAAATGTGTACATTTGCGACTACAATATAGGTAGGTACTATACTTCGTACCGTATCTAGAATGTTTTATATATCTCTTATAACCAATGTATACAATTACCCACTTTTTTACTACCACTATAATAAACGGAAGTCAGTTTCATCAAAATAAGAGCTGAATTTTAGCAAATACCGGAAGTGGCCATCAAACCGGCAATGGCCATTTGGACTTTAAAAATAAAAACGTCCTGAAAATGGCCATAGGTTGTGGCTTTGCGATACATCGTTTTATTTGCAGTTCAAGTTTAATTTAAATAATACTTTGCGGCCACGTCATAAACTTACTTAATCCTTCCAATTACAAAATAATAACAGATTTACAATTCAACGAAATTTATCACAAATTTAGTTTCCTATACAACAGGCAAGATATCGCTTAAGATTATTATTGAACGCTAATTAAAGAATCACAAACAATTTAATTATTACGTTATCATATTATATTCTAGATCTTCTCGCAGCTTCGCTTGCGTTCAATATCAGGGTCCATAAACCAATAAAAACTATCCTATCACTTAATAAAGCTAACACTCTATGTCACTATTCCAGTAGTTTTGGCGTAATTGACAATTAAACATCCAAACATTTAAAACATTAGGATTCGATCATTACTAAACGTTTAGAAAACAATGAACGATATATAACTCCACGGCGCCATTACAGAGCCATTTTCCCAAAATAACACTTCAATCGAGCTAAAATATTAGAAATATCTACACAATATGAATCTGTTGTATTTCAAATACACAAAATAAAGATATCGGGCTCGCATTTCATTTCACACAGATTGCTGCGATTAAGCGCAGTGTGAAAAATACGGGCGAGTAAAGGGATGAAAAACGTAGCTTGAAATATAAAGACGGTATTCAATTGTAATTTACTCCTGTCTGGGTGTTCATTTATCTATAGTATGTAGGTATTGACAAAGTATGTTTAAGTAGGTATGTGTATTTTTTTTTATTTAATCTTATTTAATTGCAGGTTTGGCTAGTGTCCGCTCTTTATAGCTTTGTTTTTTTGAACTAAGAATGTAGGTATTATTATGTTGGAATAAGTTAAGTAGATTTTTAACTATCTAGTGTATAGAATCTAGCACTGCTTTGTTTCCAGTCAAATTGACAACTTTCTGTTTCTTTATATTCTTAGGAAAAAAATATAAAGTGAGATTATTGGATTGCCATAAATACACTAACTCACAGAGAATCAACTTCTACTCTGAAACTATAATACATACTTAAAATTTGTACATATTCATACAAGAGGGAACGAAAAAGACAAACTTGTTGTCACATTTGATGTAGTTTTGAAAATCCCTCGTAAAATTGTAAAATATGTATATTCATCTCAAATGTTATAAAAATAAGAGTTAAAAAGTATGAGCAGATACCATTTTATTAGTATCGTATTATTTTAATGCGACAACGATACTTTATCTTACTATACTTTCTACACTAATATTATAAAGAGGGAAACTGCTTATTTAGTTGTAATGAATAGGCTCAAAAACTACTGGACCGATTTTAAAAATTCTTTCACCATTCGAAAGCTACATTATACGGATCAGCTAATATGATATAAAAATATTTCAAGCGTTTTTGAACCAAATTGTTCTCCTTACATTCCTATCACAAAACATTCCGCACATCAAGTGGCCGACGACGTAGGTGACGTAGACCAGTAACGTGACGTCATACATTCGTCATCACAGACTTTATACGCCAATAAAATGTTATGTTCAGCAATTTAATATCAATATTTCATTTTAGAAATATACGTATAGTTATATTATAGTATAGTAGAGTTGCATAAACGCATCGTGATTACAGCTTGTAGATCCGAGCTAGATCTTGCGTTGTAATGCATAAATCAAGACTAAGAAGAGATAAGAAGAAATTCATATGAAAATCGCCCATCTCACCTCCCCTACATCGTTTCCCCCCACCTACCCTCCACGACCCCGACTTCGCTCATTTTTTAACACAAAATTATCTTTTTACATCATTTTTTTACATCTTAACATAAGTTATTAACGTTTGAGTCGAAGATTTTGAGTTGAACATTCAAATCTTATACTAACTATACTTCTCTTTGAATATAAATTTCAACATTAATAAAAACAGTTTTAAATTAGAACTAATTAAAATCGATAGAAGTCATATGTAATGAATATGTTCCTCAAACACCAGTGAAATGGTAACAAGGGGTGCTTGTCGGATCGGGTTCCAGGGTTCGGCACGTGGTTAATGTTAATATTCCTATTTCAAATGAGGAAGTTAGTGGGTTTATTGTTTGAACAAACAAAAGGACAAAAATCTATACTGATTTTATAAAAAGATATAATTTTTTGGTTGTTTGCATTGAATATGCTCTGAAACTATTCAACCGATTTCAAAAATTATTTTATCAATATCACTCATAAATAAATGTATTTGATTAAGGAAAAAACATTGATTTCCTCGTACTGAAAAGTACAAAATAAGTTTTATTTTATTTTTCAAATCTATTCAAAGTCGGTGCAAAATCTTGTTAAATTGAAAATTGGTAAATGCACCGACTTTGAATAGATTTTAATTTAATGGATTTTATAACAAAATTTATTTATATAATGTTATGTAATTAATTTCACGGCGTACTTTATTCTTTTTATCTTACTATATTCTTAAGTATATTTAAATTTAAAATATACTGACAAAAAAAAATTAAGTATTCAACCATTTTTAATGTCAGAATCTGCCATCTAGTGGCCAAAAGCTACAATAAAATTCATAATTTAAAATTAATTCCGATGCTTATACTACATGGTTGATTAAAAATACTGTGTGTTATAAATAATAATAATGTTATTATTATTATAATAAAATCATCAGCACTGAAATTTTAATATTTTAATGTTTATGCCATCTAGCGTTGAGTAGCAAAACTACGTGATATGAAACTATGCGCGATAGCGTCACTATGTCATGGGTAGACATGACATAGCGCTATCTAGTGTCATCTAAGTGAAACTTTATGTACCTACGTAAAACAGAGATGGCGCACAAATAATTGTGTTATTTCATAAATTAATACTTCATTTATGATAACTGTTTACAATAAATATTTGTTTATTATTGGGCTATTTCATTGCGTAATAATCTATACAAGTAAGTCATTTTTTTAAGGATATAAGACCTTTTTTTTTCTATATTTTTATGAAGATTAGACGTCTATTGGCAAGGTGCGCGATGATAACGCTAACTAGCGGTTGCAATATCAGCGGACCGTCATTACGAAAAATAATAAACAAACAATTATTTCTAATGGTACATCGTACTTTATTAGTTCTCTACCTATATCTATACCATCAGTAGTAATA
>LQNK01000237.1:538675-575284 GCA_001586405.1 Phoebis sennae
CTAAATCATATAAATTGTCATACCACCAAGTACAGAATTTTGTATTCCACGCGGCCTAAGCCTCAGGCGGCAAGCTAGTTTATATTATTATAAACGCGAACTTTTAAATATAAATAAACAAGCTTTTATAAGCATGTTTTTATGATTTTATAACCATGTTTTTATGATTTTATAAACATATTTATTTATTTTTAAAAGCACGCGCGTATCGGTAATAAAGGTAAAAAGTGACAAATCGTCTGGGGTAAGTTGCTTTTTTAGCCACGGTGAGCGCTGCGGTCGATTCGGGTTCTCCCACCACCTACTCTGCACCTAGCGAATACGAGGTCCTTGTCAAAGATATTGTAAACAGGGTGTAGCGTAAAGGATGGATTATATGGTACCTGTTGATAGAGGAAATTATAACGGTTGAGAAATATATATTTTATGTCTCTTGGTTTCGGAGATATTCCCTTTGGAATCTAAATGATACGTAATCATACAATCACCCGCTCATCTCAGCCATCGCTGCTCATCAGCCAGGCCTACAGTTCCATGTTGGGGTAAAATTTTCAACAAAACAAACAAAAAAACGTTGCATAAGTATTTATTTCGCCACCACAGCTACTGCGCAGTGTCACAGATAAGAGGGCATAAATAACAGGTGAAGTGCTCCGAACCCTTTGGAGTTTGGACTAGGGATGTGTTCAGTACTGCCACACAATTTTTTAAAAAGATTACCTTCGAAAACAGATAATATAGAGCAACATTTCGAAAACAGAACCAAATAACTTTAAAGATATAAGTTTAATAATTAGAATTAAAAGAACTTATCATTATTTGGTGATTTATTAAAAAAGGTATAGGTATTTAAAATGCAGTTATTTCTCATCATTACTTCAAATTTATGAAATCTAAATCTTTGATGTATCCGGATGGAGCTAACTTTTTAAAAATTAAAGAACTAATGAGCTGATATTAGTTTTTTTGAAGCCTTAATAAAATTTTGATAGCTTAAAAATAAAGCTAAATTTAGCTCTGAAGAGTTTTACTGATATCGATTAATGTTAAATTTTGACGAAAAAGCAATCGAAAATAAGGCCTCATTTTACACATATCAATAAAAAAAAATCAAGTAACAACAGCAATGTATAGGAAAATGTGCATATAAATCCTACTAAATGCGAAACTTTGTGACTTAGTTAGTACCAGAGAGAAAATTGCTCAATCTGCAAAATTATCTGCAGTTTTTTCTATATTTTCAGGAGTTTGTTCAGCGCTTCTTATTTTTTTAA
Source organism: Phoebis sennae (assembly GCA_001586405.1). Classification (NCBI taxonomy): domain Eukaryota; kingdom Metazoa; phylum Arthropoda; class Insecta; order Lepidoptera; family Pieridae; genus Phoebis; species Phoebis sennae. The sequence goes on from LQNK01000237.1 coordinate 539,950, forward strand.
TTTCAAATACGTCAATATGAATGTTAATTATAAATTAATAGGAGTGAAAAGTAAAACATCACTATTTTCTGAGCCAAGTTAACCAGTGGTTTATCTGAAACTTGTTTCTTGTCTGTTTACATCTTAAGAGGATCACTTCACTACTGAATGTTTTAAGTTATGGGTAAGGACTTGACAGGCAGACGAGACTTCAACCTGTCATAATTACGTTTTACAGCTTATTGAATACTAGCACTATACGATGAAATAATCGAAAAACGTTCTTAGCGCTATAACTACAATGTTACACTAAATTCTTAATATATCTAAAAGGCATTTCATAGATTTTCATTTTTCAAACCCTGATCGACTATTTTATCAGAGATCTTAAGATATTAAATTCAAATTCAAATATTTCATTTTAGATGAATCCATATTCCGTTATATTCATTTTAGTAATTTCTTTAAGTTATCAAAAAAGTCACTTTAAAAATAATTTTACTACAATTCTGATTCTGGTAGTTAATCCTTATAATGAAGGCACTCCTAGAAAATAATTTAATCATCCAAATCATTGTATTTATAGCCCAGCTAAATCAGGGCAAATCACTAATAACATTAAAGAAAAACAGATTTTAAAGACTATTACAGATGAACCGAAATTGAAAAAAAAAGCTAAAATTTTGGTAACTTCATTATTTGCTGGCTCAATCATATTGTTGCGACGAAAGATCAACAATTTTTTCGCATCCGATATAAGATCGTAAATTTATGGCCGAAAATTAAATCAAAGGCTTGATACATTGTGCCGAGTCTGTAACCTTTTTGCTGTACACAATTTTCATCGATTTAATTTTGTTATTCATTTATTGTAATAATTGTGCATGTGATACAGTGAACACATAATTTCTCTCTCTCTCTCTCTAAATCGATATTTAATTTACGATTTTAGCACAAGTGTACCAATTTCTGTATTAAAGTGGATGTGTATAACCATGTCGAACTAATGCCAAATATTGTACTTGAGCCTAAGTGCTTCTAATCTCATCTAACCGCTCAGTTAATGGTAAATAGACTAAAATTAGGTTTGTTTCAATGAATGCACTTTAAGAATGGAAACACAGTATTATTTTGTACAAATAGACCTCAACTTTTTCTTAGAAACTTACCTATTCCAAATTATGTACGCAAAAGTTGTACATGATATGTTTCGTCATCATTTCAACCGCTTTTTCACTTCTTTCTAGTTATTCAAATATTTATTTGTTATCGATGTAAATAAATAAATTTCTAGCTTTATTAGTTTTATATTGACCAATAATCATTTCATTATAAGGCAAACAAAGTGTCTACGACATATCCGGTATATGCGTAGACAAGATTTTAATTTCAAGGAACTAGCAAGCTGTTTTATTGTTATTTGATATGTAAAATAAGATCCTTCTGTAAAACAAATCAATAAATCCGACATGTGTTTATGAGTGGGAGCCGAGCATTGCACGATTGGGCCAGGGTCGCACCGTATAATTACAAACCCCCCCAGCAGAAGACCGGCGTAAATCAGTATTGCACTGTGCTTCGTACGGTGAACTTTCCTGTCCTTTTCCATCCTGTTCTACTCCTTTCCTAACTTCCTAAATCGTCTCCTTATCTCCTCCCCTCCCTTCAAGCCGGTAAGGCATCTACGATACTTTACTGTTGTAGATGTTCATGGGCTTTGGTCAGTCACTTAACATCAGGTGAACTACATGCTCCACTTGCCTGCTGTAACATAAAACAATCTCTAATTTTTACTCTAATACTACATATCACGATAAATCAGTAAGTCAATAGATGACCGGACTCCTGCATATACAAATTATCTTTAATGCTATCAACTAACCGATACTTGAAGCAATTAAAATATCAACCAGTGATTTTCTCAGGTGCTCAAACACATAGACAGGCTTGGGAGTGGATGATTTTTCAATAAGACCTCTTATAAGTTGTAATGCTTAAGACGTAGGACATAGATTGTAGAACGGTCTCAAGTACTTAGACTGTGGCTACATCTTTGAAACGTAACTTCAATACTTTTAATTATGATTATGGATTTTTTTATAGTCTAGTAGAAAGTTTTTATAGTCTTGCTAAAGGGGATTGTATTAAAAATATAAAATGATAAATGTATATGTGAGTTGTAATATAAATAACATCCTAGGTATTTCATTAATATGAAAGTTTGGATGTTCAGGTGTTTGGAACCGGTAGTCGAGCAATTAACTATAGAGATCTCCCTGAATAATCTTAAAGAGTGGGAGCCGAGCATTGAATTCATGCATGCATGAATTGGGCCAAGCACAGGAGAAGTTACTACGCAGAAAATCGGTGTTAAGCAGTTTACGAAAATCCGTGTAATACTACTTGTATTATGCTGCGTTTCGTGCAGTTAATGGGCGCGCCGGAGGACTGTATTATTTTTACGTTCCTTTACTATTATATTCTTCTCCTTATTGGCATAAAAAAGACCTTACCATACCTCAAAATCCGGAAAAAACTCTCCCCCGTGGACCGGTCTAATAGGTACCTAATATCTATCCTATGAATTTATTTTATTTTATTTAAATTTCATGCAAGCTTACTAACGGTTATTGCAAGGCATCAAATTTACAATTGTAATAATTAAAAATTTCCAAGTGTGGACACATCATAAGAGCTACTAAGGGGAGTGCATCGTCAATTTGTTTAAGCTCCTGTCAGAGGTCAATGTTACTATTAGTGTCTTAATTATACAGATAACATGATCGTTCAACATTAGTATCTATGAAATAATTTAAAGTTAATAAACATTTAGATTTCTGTATTAATCAAAGCGTATATTACTTAATACCTCGAGAATTATTATGAACTAGCTGAGATTGGTTTCACCCGCGTATCTCCCTTTCTCTGGTTTCAAACAATCTCTGTACAAAATTTCATGCAAATCAGTCTAGTAGTTTCGGAGCCTATTCAATTTAAACATACAACGAAGAAATCAAATCTATCCGCTTTAAAATATTAGTACAGATAAGGCTTTATGTTTGGCGTATAATACCATATTAAAAAAAATCTAATTAGATAAACTTTGGATTAAAGGAATAATACAAGAGGTTCTTTTTTTAAATCCTGGCTCTATCCTATCTAGGTAAAAAAATAAATATATCAAACCTTTTACGGCTCTAGTCTAGGAAACCTTATATAGCACCACTTCAGTACACCTAGTATTATAAAACATAATTTAGTTTACCCAATAAATTAAAATCTATTGAACAGAAAAAAATTATTGGCCCAACGATGTCATAAAACATCAAATGAAACTGATATCGCATCGAATTTAGCGGATCATTTCGCCCCTCTTAAAAGCTGGAGCGAGTGATTGTTGTACAGGCAAATCTGTACACAGACATCCATCACTGGGAATGGGGGAGGTTAAGAGACGGATTTTTTTTAAATAAACAATTTTTTTTAAATCTAAGAGTTTAACCGATTATGTACCTCAAATACACATACTTCTAAGTACAGTTCTTTAACTCTTGAAGTAACTAACTTAAGTAATCCTAATTAACTAAAACTTTTAAATTACAATTTACTTTTAAACGCAAATACAATTTTAAGCAATTTTGTATCATCTGAGTGTGGGTCTACCAAAAATTATATTTACATCTTAATAAACCATTTGCAATAGAAAAATTCGGAAGTTTTAAATATTAAATGCCCCGCGATTTCGCCCGCGTATATTCCTGTTACAGATTGGTGGTATGAAAGCTATTCTATTTCCTTTCTCGGGTTTCAGACAATCTCTGTACAAAATGCCATCCAAATCGGTTCAGTGGTTTAGGCGTGAAGAAGAGACGGACATACAGACAGAGTTACTTTCCCATTTATAATATTAAAAAAGAATTTTAGATTATCATGGCACAAAATCTAATTGCTTGGTATTTACCAGATTATCTCCTGAAATTAAAATTCCAGCACAGATACATCCTTTCCCTATAATCTGAAATATCCTAAGCGTTTTAACGATTTTTTTACTTTTTCTTATACAAAACTTGCTCATTATTTTGTTAACCATCTCTTTGTCTATATCGCGTCTCTTTTGCAATAGGACACTCTAATGTGTTGACTTATTGTTTCCTATTGTGGAATACTCGTAAAGTGATCGCTTTTGGCCCCAATAAAACTTAATGATGGGATTCACGAGGGTCAAATCGTTTAACGAGGTAATAATGCGTAATTTTGTAAACAGTATAAAATATAAAAAATTGTTTAAAATAACTAGAGTTTAACAGGTATATTATGTTTATTTATATATAATACATATTTCCTTTATGTAAGTAAGTAAGTAATAATAACCAAAATGTTATTATATGTAATGTGTTAGTCGTCTTTCTCTAATAGACTGGAAAACAAAAATTTTAATTGCAAAAATAAAATTGTAAGGATATGTTTTTCCTCTGAAGACTTTATTGAACATATTTTTAAAGATAATTAAGTTATTTAATTTACAATCAATCGATTTAATAAATACAAACAAGTTTTAAAGTCCACATTTGGAAACACCTTTGAATTATTTAATGGCCCAAAATTTCGAAAAACGAATAACTTGTCTAAATTTTAAATATATTCAACATTTTTTTATTTGCTAAATTATTGAACAAAATGGCGTTTAACAAAATATTAATATACATTACTATTTGACTCGATGTTCTGAACACTTTAACAATTAATAAAAAACAAGAAAATAGTAGAATGCTAAATTATTCAATAATTTTAAAGATTTCCACTTTTTGAGCTGTAATTAATTTAAAACAAAAAAACTGTACGCTCATGAATATTATATAACACAAAAGACTAAATATAAATAAATTACACTTCCACGTGGGTTTTTATAACGTCATTAAATAGATTATAATAAACCCTTTTAGCCGAAATATTCGACAGAAGACTTGTTTGTTTAAAGTCAATTTTAGTATCGCGTTACATAGCTTTTGAAAAAAATCTGCGTCGCGTGGACCGCTTCTCAAACTTTTGCTTTATTTTAAGTATTTTCATTATTCTTATTAAAAACTAGCCTTCTGTCCGCGGCTTCGCCCGCGTGGCCTACACCATTCTGTACTTTGTGGATTTTCGAAGTAGAAGTGGTATGACATTTTTTACGATTTAGAAACGTACTTTTGTAAATATATCTCGTCAATCTCTTTAATAAACTTCTATTTTATTCAAAAAGAACTACCCAATAATTACGATTTAATAACTGTTATTTTTTAAGTCCGAAGTATATCCTAAATTAAATATAACAAAAGTTCTTGTTAGACTCTTCTATATAACAACTGTTCATGTTTGTATAATTCTGATAATCAATTTATATTTTTTTTGCAAAATATTTACTTTTTCGACGTCTGTCGTATACTCCTAGAATGAAAGAAACTTGTATGTTATCACGCATTTAACGCATATTTGCTTATGGACGGAAATAATAACTTCTGAATGTTGGTTAGTATTTGATGAGATTGGCCGCCATGATCGTAATCTACTTTGGAGATTAAAAGAAGGCTATATTTATCATTAAAAGATAAAACTACACCTAAAAAGGTTCAACTCCAGTGTACCTACGCGCATTGATGATGTTTTGATGCATCACTTTGAACCCTCATATCTTTTTTATTTATTAACCGATTTTAATGAAACAAACACTTAAACCTCTGGGGGGCCATAATATATAATACATAATCGAAAACCGCATTAAAATCGGTTAAGCCGTTTCGGAGTTGACTGCGTACAAACGCCCGACAAACAGACAAAAATTCTAAAAATCATTGTTTTGAGTTTAGAATCATAAATGAAACACGAAACGCTATTTTTTTCTTGAAAATATTAAATGTACAGACACGGCTAGTCTACGATTTTATTATATGTATAGATGATTTCAATGATTGTTAGTAATTTTTGTGTTTAAATAAAGCTTAATTAATATTGGACGAAAAGATTTGTTACTTCATTTATAATTTGATAAAATGCATTACAAAAATGATGATAGTTAGTGTTATTAATTTCGATTACAGAAATATTTTTCGTATCTTAATTGTTTTCCAAATTTTGTACTGTTAAAGGTTTGAATTACGTAACAACGTTCATATTTTTTTATCACTAGTTGTGCCCCGCGGTTTTACCTGCGTATATAGCCTTTTCGCGTAGGATTTCCGGAACTAAAGTATCCTATGTCCTTCTTCTGGTCCTAAGCTATCTCCCTACGAATTTTCTACTGAATTGGTTCAGCAGATCTTGAGTTATAAGTGTTGTAACATACCCGTCTCTTATGTATGTATATTTAAAATATCGAAGTACTTATTTGTCAATTGACATCTACATTTACATATTACCATTCTTTAAATTCATGTTATCATTGTTATTCATTTATTTTTTATTATTCACAGTTCACAAAATTTCATTTAATGAATGTTCATGTATATATTGAGAACAGCTGAGAGGGCATTAGCTATTAAGTAATAGTTGTAGGCCGGATGCGACGAGTAAATATTTCAGTGCACTGGACAGGACATAAAACTACGTGGAGTAGACGTTGTTCTGATAAAAAAATTATTATTTATGACATTCATTTTCATACTGATAATATTCTTTTGATGGTAAAGCATCCAAAACTGATGTACGATAAATAGAGTTAATAAATAATGGAAATAGTCTAAAAACGCTTAAATATTTTGAAAAAGCATTCATATCAAGAAATGACGAGATATTCTATCAAATATTGTTGAAGTGTTCCAAATTCAGTATTGAATAATTTTAAGCAATAATTTATGAGTGATGATTTTAGCTCTATGTTATTTCAAGAACAACGTAAAATACTGCCAAAGTTCAATGTCATCGATTAATAATAATTGCATACATTAATAAAGTGAGCATTGTAAGAATTATTATTTTTCCCCCACTAAAGTAAACAAAAGATGTAGGTACATACCTATCTACACTAATCGTTACTATCGATTTTATTTTCATTAAAACAGAGAATTAAAATGCTTACTTATTTTCATGTTGCTGATATTTAAGTAATATCTTATGTGCATTGCATTCCAATTCAGTTTGTAATCAATTAGGTGTTATTTAAACGCAATCGACTCCACGCCACTCCACCTCCGTTTCAAGCGCCAATAATTTAATTAGAATAACGTTAAAGACGTCAATCGCTTGTCTATACAACCCATCCATCATACACCAAGCCATTGATCACGCAATACTTATCACGCGAAACTACACCCTATTGAATAAAAATTAAAAAACGTTTAAAAATCAGCACAGTTTACGTGAAACACTAAAAATTAATATAAACAATGTTATTTTAGTAATTTTCAGATAATCATTGAGGACGTAGCGTTCAATGAATGCCTTAAAATAGTGTTAATGGCATGTTTTACGGGATCTGTAAGGAAGTAGACTTTTTATCTAGTTTTATGACAATTTTATGACCATAATTAGGTGTTGAATGGGAAGTAAAGGGAAATTAATGGGACGGTTTATGGAGAATGGTTTGCGGATTCGGACGATTAAAGATTTATTTTTTTATGATGTTTTAGGTTTGTTTTAGCGAGTGGTATTTGAGAAAATAAAATCGAAATAGTATGATAATTAAATATTAATAAATTATAGTATGCTTAATAACACCATGGGTTGAATACAGTCCTATGAATGATTTTGTAAGCACAAGTGATATTTTTAAGTAAACTAACTACGAAAAATATGCCACCAAAAAGCAATGAAATTGTTATATAAATAATACCCTCCGAAATTCAAAATTTGAATGCATTTTTATAATAAAAAACAAACATTATTTGATGGTTGAATCATCAAAATGTATTTTCAAATTTCGAAACGTAAGGCGATTGGAATCTTAGAAATTTGCGAGAATACGGAAAATGGCTACATGTTTTTATAATAATTCTTCAGTAATTAAAATATGAATGTTATCATTATCATCTAATGAGTGAGACCACCAACAGATTGCATAGGCACTTAGTTAAAGTACAGAGACGCCGCAAAGTGACCTGTACGGGGTGGTCGTCTAGACGCACCCTTACTCTGCACCCCTACTGTAAACCCATTAACTCGAATACAAAACGGTTTTGGCAATCGACTATCGAATGATTCTATTTTTGAAAAAGAGGATATTGTTGACATTTTGCGTAGAATGTTTAAGAAAATAGAAAATAGAGAATAGAATAATTTTTTCAAAAATATAATTTTGGAACATTCTACGTAAAATGTTTAAGAGTTCTATTTTTGATTTAACTGAAACAAAACGCTTTTAGCAATCGACGATCGAGTGACAAAGCTCCATAATCGTATTTTTGAAAAAGAATATGTGTTTGACAATTTATACCTATAGTAAGTTGTAGAGCTCTATTGTTGAAAAAAAAATGACCACTATACCAGTTGTGCATTAGATTCAAAAGTCTAAACCTCTTATCATGCAAATGGGTTTTTATTTTTTGAATCCCAATTAATATTTAATAAATTTATACAGTATAGTGTTATAAAATAGTAATATTCATGTGTATAAAATCACTGAAACGTCAATTTTACGTGAAGTCGAAGTGACTTCATTTTTCAAAATTCGATTTACATTAGTAAGGGTTTACACTTGCGTAAATATGGCATGGTTTTTTTGACGTCGCGACTCGGATTAAATTGTTTTGCCTGTAAGTTAAGTGGCGTAGCGAATATCTACTAATTTGCTTTTTCAACCAGACGATTTTTTGTTAAGATAAATGGAAAGGGTAAATGAAAGATGGTCTTTAAAATTCTTTGGGTTTAGATCAATACACGATAGAACATTTAAGTAGCTATTTCGTAGCGTTTCAGAATATTTAATAAAATTCCGAGGACATTAAAAATTTAGCAATGAGTGGTTATCCGCTAATAGATCGAAATTGAATTGTTATTTGTATTTCGATCTATTAACGGCCGTTTACAATAATATATCAAAGATTATGGATAGACTGTTATTTCAAATTATATGACGTGAGATTGACAAAAGTCATAGCAAAGGCTATCCGTCGATAGGATATTGAACTGAAAGTAAGTGCAAATAGATAGATTTGTCTGACTTTAGTAAGCAAATCAAGGGATAGATAGAATATTGAAAACGGCCGTAAGTGTATAATTTTGTAGTAATTTAATTACTCATAATTTTCACACTCAATATTTGGGTAGAATTTATTAGAATCTATAATTAAAATAAAATGATTTGGATTTGAATTTGAATTTTAGTAATTTATTTATATCACTTTATTGTACGTGAGATATCCACATAGGATAAAAGACAGGACTAAGAAATATTATATAAATTCGTAGAAAAGGACGTCCTTATTTCTAAAAAGCAATATCTTCCAGGTAGCTTTTGCCTTACTGAAACAGAAATTTAATGAAAATGGGTGGAATAAGGGCAGCGTAGAAAAAAATAGTCAAAATTATTGGTGCGTATTTATTTAGACTTTTTAACTTTGTATGTAGGATACAGTAGATAAAAAAGTCGATAGTAAAAAAATGTATTATTGTCTTCGAATCAAATTTAATGTACATTCTGTACATCATAGATCAAAAAAAATATTGAGCTCTTTTTATTACAATACACTTGATATTGTCTGCCACCTTTGCACTCATGTTCAAGCAAATAAATAAATATTAATTTAGTTAGTAGCATCATTCATATGAGATGTCAGAAAGGTTTACTTTGCTATAAAAATTTAATCATATGATAAAAATTAAAAATCCTATTTTCAAGAAGTGACTGCAACACACCGCATGTGCAAATTATCAAGTGCATCAACAATGGGTAATATTCGTTATTATTGTTTCCTTTCCCATCAGATTGTTTATGAATACACAATTGTTTATGAGTTCACGATCTCTTTGCGATTGTGATTATCATTATAATGCAGTAATGATTCGTTATAAAATTGTATACTTATGGTTTTTATGTTAAAATCACTAATGATAAGTAACCAAGCATAGCCGTAATGCTAGTTTAATTAAAGATGAAATAAATGACGAAAATCGTACCGTAATTGCTTCAACCATTTCCGTATAATTCGCGGTTTGTTAACCTGACGAAATTTTTATAGATTGTTTTTTACATAAAGGAATTATGTAATGTTAGTAATCCTTATCCCTTATAAATGCCAAAGTAATTCTGTCTGGATTCTCTTTTTTACGCCTAAACAGAGGAAACTTTGTTCCTACCAATACAGTTTGAAACTAGGTATTTATCGCGGAAATCCCAAAGGAACCGGATATATTATACGCGGGTAAAACCGTGGCACAACTAGTTACCTATAATTTAAATACTTATTCTTTTAAGAAAAATAGCGTTGGATTATTTTATATCATATCTCAACAATAATCATTTAATATGTGTTTTGATTTTTTAAAGCAACTTTATATATGAACATCATAATATATTTCTATTTCAAAAGTAACAAATCTCGAAAACCTCATCAAAATCGCTTCACCCGTTCCCTATATTACAGTCACAATTGCTGGGTGTTTGTTTACCTGACGACATTTCCGGCGCACGTGCTACGGTAACTCGAACTTCATGTTAATGCAGTTGAGCTGGGCTCGGCTAATTATAATTATCGATATTAATTAAATGCTTTTGTTATAAAAATGCTTTTTGGTTGTTTAAAATTTACAACACTCTGTAATTATTTAAAAACGAACCTTTAAATATTAAATAATATATATACTTCTGCTACTAGAGTTTGTATCTAACGTATATGTTACAATATATGTTTGTCTATTTTTCTGCATTACCTCAAAACGCTTTAAGTCAAATTAAATCTTAGCCAAAGATTGCCTGGTAGAGATCGCTCGCAGCGATAAGGCCGACTTTTTGGACCTCTATCTACATGGAATAGTTTATAGTTTGTGTCATTTTTATGTGGTGCTAAATAAAGTGTTTTGTATTATATCATTGTATTGTGCTTAATATGATGTAACATTTAATTCTATCATGTAGCTATTAAACGTAAGTATTACTTAATTATTCTTCATACTGAAATGTTTGTAGAATAATAAAAAGAGAGATAACTTATTAATACATCACTTATAAACAAGGCCACCAATTTCATATTTCTTATTTCACTAGAAAGATGGAAATTGGAAAGGATATGTTTTAAAAAAATATATAATTACATAATTACTTATAACAAGCATGTAAGTTAAGAAAATTATACAATTCGGTAGCGTTAAATAAATACAATTTATTTATAGAAGAGTTCGTAATACGCATTAAGTTGAACCGATCCCGAAGGATCTCTTTGAAATCTAGTTATTAATAGAAAAAATTGTGAAAAAAATACTCACAATATTTATCAACTCAACCCTTTCCAACATCGATAAAACGCGGCACATCCCTAAACATCCTGGGAGGATAAGCGGTAATGCAATGTTTACGCGCAGTCGATGATCAATTGTACGTCGTTTGAGCTCCCATTTCCTCACTAACAATTTAATGACGATTAAATCAAGTATCATCGTGTTCCATTTTCGAATTCAACAGACATTTCCATTGTTCCATTTTCGAATTTGACAGACGTTTGAAGATGGAACGTTTTGCGCGCCAGATTTCTGACGCCAGATTTCGTTTTTTTTCTTCGCGAATCTTCTTACTCGATACACTACTTTTAGTGATTCCCTCATTCTTTCTCTTCTACTTCTAAGTTTGTTTAAAAATTACAATGGTATGTTTGCCCTTCCTTTCGCTAAACTTTTATGTCCTAAGTGTTATTTTGTATATTATGAGTAAGGTATTTTTAAATATATTTAATTTGCACTTAACCTCAATTTGCCTACATTTCTTATATTTGTCACACTGGCAAGCAGTTATAATGTTTTGGTTCCTTTTAAAATTATCAATTCATACGGTATTTAATTATTTACCATAGACACTGTTATTAACCATAATATACACCCATAAAGATAGTGCCATGTTTATTTCGCTAAAACCATTATCATTAAACACGATAAAATCCAAATTATTACAAAAAATTAAAATTCAAACAAAAAGCATACTTTTCGTTATTACCACCATAATGTAGACAGGTAATTGTAAAGTCAGTACACACGAGTTGAAGTGTATAGAACCGTCTTAGAAAATTCTTCGGCCGGAAGACGTAGCTCCGTATTTTCATAATTCAGGCGCCGTATTCATATGATAATTTATAAGAATAACGTAGTGTGAACACGGCTTTTGAATTGTAGGAAATGTAGCTGGTTTATAATTTGTTACGTTACTTGTAAATACGTTGAATGGTCGTTTTACTGGTTGCTCGCTCCGAGCTAGACTCACGTTGTAATCAAAATATATAATAAGTATAAATCAAAGGCTTTCATTTGATACCACACTCGGATACATTCATATGAAAATCGCCTATTTTAACCCCTGCCTTCTCTATCCCCATTGATTTCGCTATCTTTTTCTTTTTGCGTACAAAATTTTATCAAGATCGAATAATCCATATTCCAGATATCCTCGGACAAACATTCACCTAATTGACCCTCCTACCTTCTTAACCCCTCCAACGATTTCGCTCATCTTCGAACTCAATATTTTCTATTATCTAAACTTACTACTCCCCTATTAAATAAGATCGGATAAACAACTCAAGTTGTCGTCGGACAAAGTTTTTCATACTTATAAACATGCTTGGACATCTCGAGTTTGAGACTTCGCTTCGATCTATTAAACAATACGATATAATATCTTGATGTAACTAGTAGTGCTACAGCTTTAAAGGCTAGAGTTTAATATCCTATAATATAGTTACAACGTCTTTTTTATTTTTTTCTCACACATAAAAAAGGTTATTAGATTATTCAGATGAAAATTTGAAAATAACGTATCTCTACAACGCCTTTACCGGCAGAATATGTATTGACTTAATATTGTCTTCCACCTTTATACTCACATTCAATTTTGCATTGCATTCTTACACCGACATAAAAATGTTTATCAATTGTCGTAAAGTATTAAAAAGCCTTATCCGTACTAACCAGCTTTAGGGCGCGCAATTTCCCCTGATGTCACGGCCGTTCACTTTTACTCACAAGTATCCTCGAGCAATCATCGAACCTCCTCACAATTTGCTCTGCACCTTCAATAAGAATGAGGGAATTAATGCAGACTCGTTTTAAAGGAGTGGAGTGTTTCTTTAGATCGTTTTCTCTATTGGATACTCATATTCTTTATTAACCATATTATTTTCTTTTCTATTTTGAGACTAGAAATTCTGGTAGTACAGTATTTATGTGCGGTCAAAAGCGAATACTATTCTTACTGAACGTGAGCTGTATTAATTAAAAAAGAAAGACAAAATATGAAACCGGGGCCACTGCTAGTGGGACTATATAATTATATATAATTTGCCTGATTTGTGTCAGGTATAACATTTACTAATAATATGAAAAAAATATTTAGTTTTGTGGGAGAAACTGGGTGTGTTAGAAATGGGGTGTCGTAAAAGGCGACAGAGAGACATTAATCCCGTTCCTTTAAGTCGGCAAGGCCTCCGACACTTTGATATTGTAGATGTTCATGGGCTGTGGTCAGTCACTTAACTTCTTGCAATAACATAAATACAATAATTACCAATTTTAAATTAATAAAGGTTCTAATTATTCAATAATCTCAATAAATCCACCAAATTGAATTCAATAATTGTTATTCATTAGAGCATTCCAGTTAAAAATATGCAAACATGTTACATATCTATACATTTTCTAAACTATTCTAACAAAGATATAAGTCGATTTGTTTTTGCGTGATCGACTAACAATCAAATCGATGAAACATTTTCAAATGGCTATTGTGGTTGAAGATTTTCCCTATCATTTATTTTTAGTGTTGGCACCGAGTCAAAGACTTTCTTTTGGAGTAGTTCTAGTTTATGGCGATTTAACTGTACTTTGGGTTGAAGTACCGAATCAGTGGACTATGTTTTTAACTTTTATTTTTAATTCAGCATTGTTGGATACCATTTGGGTCGCTCGGACCGTAAAAAAAGACAGTTCTTAAGAATATGGTAAACGTTTCACCTGAGTCCAGCGTTTCAGCCATTGCAGATAATATCTACAGAGACGAGTCAACTGCGCGGTAGATTTTAATAGTTCCCAAGTGTGTGCGTTAGCACAGGTGCACTCTCTATTCCTTCACGACGCAGAACCGTCGCTTTCCATAATCTCCGAAGTACAAACATCGACATCTTCCTGACTTAGGGCTGTTATGCCTGCGAGATTTTATGCCAATAAATCCCAACAACATTTTTCTTTGGCCTCACCCGGGATTCGAACCCAAGCCCCTCGGTCTTTTAAAGATGCAGCCACTAGACCAACGATACACACAAAAAAACAATATTATGGTACGAAGAGAATGAATTCTGCAAATCAAAACGGTTTTGATTTCAGCCTTTACATTTCATTAAGAAGTTATTTATATCCACTATCTGTTTTAAGCCCTCTCTACACATCAGCAAACGAATATGCGGACGTCATATGTCGATGGATGGCGATTGGCGGATGCATCGGCAGACGTAAATTATCCACTTCGGCTGTCTACGGATATATTACCCCGTGTTCACGTCCGCGAACGACATCTGCCAATGTGTAGTGGGGACATTATTTTATAAGTTGTATATAGGTAAATAGAAATCACCTAGTTACTAGTTTATTTCTATGTATAGTACCTTGTTAAGTTATTTTTGTCAAAAAGTTTTTAAAGGATGAGGTGTGGAAAAAATAAAATCAAAAAATATCCAACGGTATTGTACCTTTATTAAAATGTAATTAACTTCAGACAAAAATTTGTACTATATACAAATGTGCAACTAATAAACAACGAAATATTTACATCTAACAATCGACTATCTAAATAAAACTTAATCTAATCTTTGGTTGTGTTTCTTTTCTTTGGTTTTTATGGCATAGTTTGATAGTTATACAAGTAAAAAGTTACTAAGAAGTATTTGCCTCATTTTTCGTATTACTTACTACAATTTAATATTGTTTAAGATAAATAAGTTAACATTTAAAGAATGTTTAATTAGACATAATAATAACTGGACATCTTTGGCCAAATGTTTCTGTTATAAATGCATCAGTTAATATTGAATCAATTTCGTAAGATTTTTTTTACAAAGAACATAACGTTTATAAGTGCATGTAACAATCACTATGAAATTATCACGTTACTTCAATTTTCAACTTCTATATTACTAGCCATACTCTCATTGCTGTTTTCATTAATATCGATATGTTTTTTAGGTAAATCCTTGTGTTTTACTTCGAAATCTTTATTTTCACTAGTTTCTCCTTGGCTCCTGTCGGTATCGCAAGGCATGGGCATTCCAAACGCAGGATGTCCAGGATAATACATATACGGTAAAGATAAATTTGGATAATTTACACCTAAGTGTGGCGCGTATAAAGATTGTAGCACCGCTTGATTATATGATTCCTGAAGTAGGGCCTTGTACTCTGGATTCTTCGTGAAGTCCACTCCATACATTCCAGCAAAATGCTTCCAAATTGGCGAGCCTTCTAGAACGTTCGGCGGCGTAAAGAGCGCTGGGTTGACCTTCCCCATTAACGGGCTTTGGTATTTGAGATCAGGTATCGCTTGTCCATTGTTATTCACAAGGACTTTAACGGCGACTTTTCTCGCGTGGTTAGCTGCGGCCGCGGCGGCTGCCAGCATACCGCTTTCTTGCATCTGTAATTGCTTGCGTTTGGTTTTATATCGACGGTTCTGGAACCAGATTTTGACTTGGGTTTCTGTGAGTTTGAGGCTTACTGCTAGGTCGGCGCGTTCGGGTCCGGAGAGGTATCTCTGTTGGCTGAATCTTCTTTCCAGCTCATAGACTTGAGCGTGAGAGAAGGCGGCCCTGGATCGTTTCTTTCGGCCGGTGTTTTGTGAGTATTCTATGGAGTAGTTGGGGGAGTGCATGAGCCTGGAGTCGGGAGGTGGTGTGGTGCATTTTCGTTCGTAGTGCAGGTTGAAAGGCTTGTAGCTGATGTCGGAGTTAGGGGAGGAATTCCGGCGGACTGGCGAGCCTGTGTGTGACGATCTTGAATCGTAGTCATCTGCAACAATAAGAGAATTGTTTGAAAAAAATGCATCACATTCTTCTATTCTATTTATATTGAATATATTTTCTAAAATTTAAACAAATATTTAAATAAATAAGTTGGACTTGTGTTTTTAATTTTAGGGGCATAGTTTATGATGACAATAACATTACAGATAACAAAAGAATATCCAATCGTTTTTCACAAAGTTCATTAAGTCGCGTTCACACTGCTAAATTAATTTGAATTTAGAACGTCACGCCATTTGAGGATAAACTTATGACAATACATCCATTTACAAAATTGCGCCTATGAAGAAGAACATGAATAGTCTAATACGTATTTAACTATAGTTTTGCGTGGCCTAAAGAAAAGAAAAAGAATTAAATACGTAACGCAGTAATGATATTGTGATTACGGCTATATAAGTTCACAAATGCCTTACAATTTCATAATTATATATTGGTATCCTATCTATGCGTTTGGTCATAAGCGCTTATAACCACGTTTAAAAAGACAATTTGCGTCACGAGAAGTTATTAAAAAACATCGGAATTAGTTTCATTTGTCAAACATGAACACGAAAGTAATAATACTTAAATCTTACTATCCTTATCCTTACTCCTCATTAATATTATAAATTTGAAAGTAGCTCTATCTATCTGTCTGTATACCCTTCTCTTCTTAACGCCTAAACCACTGAGCTAATTTGAATGAAATTTTGTGCACAGATTGTTTGAAACTCAAGAAAGGACATAGGACAGCTTTATTCCAGGAAATCTCACAGGAACGGTAGATATACGCGGGTAAACCGCGTGTATTTTACGTTTTTATGAAAAAAAAATTCAATCGTTACAATAACTTACAATTCACCACGCTATTCCTACGCATTAATATTCCATTCATAATGCGTAGCTCAAGGCGACACGCGTCCACCTAGCAATTACTTGATTGAATAGTGCTTTTAAGTCATCACTTAAGTAATGAGGGTAAGTGGAGATGTCGCGGACGTCCCCAGTGTGAATGCGCCATAATGACGTATTGTTACTAATTGTCGCAATTTGAATTTCGAATTCTTTATTGATTTTTTTCTTTTCATAGTGGTTTAAGTGCCAGCATTTAAGAAATGAGAAGTATCGCAATTTAAAGTTGGAATTATTTTTTGTATTTGATTTTTAGTACATTGATTTTTAAAAGATAAAAAAGCACTTTGCATTAAAACTTATAGCGTCACATGAAATAGGGGATATGTCATAATTTGAAATTGGAATCCTTTATTCATTATTTTTGTCTTGTGAAAATTTTTTTTCTAAGTTCGACAGTAAAGCGATTGTCTGCAAATTTATATATATTTAATAGATATATTTTTTCTTTTTCCGTTAATTAAAAAATATTAATAACAAATTGTTATTAACCTAATCAGGTTCTAAAATAAACAAAACTAAATTTGAATGATAAATGTAACAATAGATTTGTATGTATCCTTTTGGCGGGAAGATACTCCTTTCCTAAAATAATCACATATTATGATGTTTTTTTGTATTATACTTAGGAATTATTAAACTACGAGATTAAATAAAAACATAATATAATGTTCTTATATCATACATTACATCTGTCATACTATAATTTCATATCAGTATCTATATTCATTCCTGTCTAAATATAAACATGGTTGTTTAAAAACAAACGCCACGATTTGCATTTTCAATCCCCATATATAACTGCGACGGATTCATAAAAGTGTTTAATAATGTATATTATTACTAGCTATATTCATATGTTATATAGCCTATAGTCTATCATAATCAAAAATATTTTTCAAATCCTTCCAGTACTTTGGAAAGATAAGCGCGTTCGAACAAATTTTTCGCTTAGTAACATTAGTATAGATTTAGCGTTATAAAAGCACGACCGATTTAGTGATTATTAACGACAATCGATTCGTCTTAGCCTTGATCAAATCAAAATTCTCGAGCGCTCTCGGGTCGCTTGTTGATTAATGCTGTAAATATAAACTATTTACAGCATTTCAAGTAGTACCATGTCCACATTATTAAGAAACAGAATTAAACGTATAAAAAATAAAAACAAAACATTTTTAAATCATTAGCAATAAATTGATTCTTGCTAATTAATTTTAGGATAATTTAAGAAATTATAATAATTTTACAATAAGAATGTAGAGTTTAAAATAATATTTTTACTAAGTACATTTATTTTTATTTAATAAAATTTTAAAATACAATACACCACAGGCAGTGTAAATGTTATGTTTTATATTATTACTGATTGATTATTATTTACCTGATAATTCTGTGACCGGCAAATTTTTCCTTGACATGTCCAGCGCACCATCGTCGTTGAAATCTCGAAAATTGTTGCACTCGTCGTAGTATTTCATACTTCTTTCTAACATCTCCTTCTTGGGAAATCCATCTTTGAAACTGGCCGGTTTTAAAAAGTTCATCTTCCCGCTAAAACTCGACGAAAACATTCCATTTTCAAATTCGCATTTCGACTCTTCTTTTGTTAAAATGTCGTTGATTGAGAACGGCGTGGTAAGATTTAAATTTGTTTTCTCACAATCTAAAGTTAACGGGTTGGAGAAATTTTTCATTTTCGACTCCATTTTTATTCGCACATTGAACTCAAGCACTTCACCGCGCGCGTCTCACCACAAAGCTTTCAAACGAATAAACTTTCGGTGATAGATTGCCCGCCTGCTCGACTAAGCCTTAGACAGAGATAGACACAGTTCATTTTCCGTTAGGGTTGCGGGTGTGGGAGAGAGATGGAGAGATTTTAGGGCGGTCGTTTTTTAAAAAAGCTTGAGAAGTAACTAAGTAGTGGGGATCGTTGAGTTTTTCTTGAAGATGTTTACGTGGATTTGATTTGATCGTCTGGTTACCGGCTATATTGTGCGGATACTATGAATTGGTGCATGAAACAATTATTATCCTATATCACTAATAAAGTTTAGATGTTTGGATGTTTGTGTATACATCACGATGCAACTATAGAACGGATTTTGATATAACTTTGTTTACAGATAGGATATTAGATTGATTACGTAACAGGATACTTTTTATTGATATATAAGCACCTAATTTCACGCGTATTTTATGAACCTTTCTTTTCTTGATTTAAGTTTATTTAAATATTTATACGTAAGTAATATTCGTAGTCAAATTTATAAGCTACTATGTTTAAAAAATAAAAATACCTGAGTAATTGAGATTAACATCGGATAATATCTATCGGCTATCTGCAACATACCATTTTTGCTTAAGACTTTTTCTATTAATTGGGTTACAAAAAAATGAAAATATGGCGAAGACGTGGTTTTTAGATACACATTTCATGTTAAAGTACCAAATATAATATAAAAATAATTATATAATATACAGATAATTGAATAAAAATATTATATTTTTTATATTCAAGCGCCAATCCACAGTCCCCTTGCTCTTGGGCTGTTGAATGCGAAGAGCGGTACACGGGCGATAAGTACCCGAGAAGTGTCTAGCCGTCCCTTTCCCCCTCACGCCACACAACCTCAACCCTTACGCCCATCCCTTTCACTCTCTAGTGGCCTATTTAAACAGACCAATCAGGTGAGAGCAGGATAATAGGCGACCAATAAAACACCGGAGTGGAAATGTCAACATTTTCTTTCTTTGAATTTGTGTTTGCGAACAATATTTTAATTGTGGGAAATGGAGATTTTAAATGGTTTTAATGGTGTGTGTTTTTTGGAACTTTATGTTTAATGTTTAAATAGATACATGTTTATACATAATATTATTAAAAGTTGTATAAACTATAAAATAGGTAATACTTTTTAGAACTGTATAACGTAATTTTAAATTATATATTATTTGAAGTTACTATTGTTTTAGTCTCAGATATAGGGAAATATTTGTGGGAATCAGCTCAAGTCAAATTTATATTTTCACTAGATATCTAAGCATATCTACCTGTTTATAAAAAAGCTAAATGTTAACTATTAATTAGATTTTTACAACAGTCCAAAAAATTAATGTATTTTTAGTGTTTTATTAGACAACAATTATATATAGCGAGCTTTGCAAGAAGTTTCAGTCATAATTCTATATTACTAGGAACTAGCCGTGCCCTGCGGTTTCACCCGTGTAACTTCTGATCCCGTGGCAACTCCGGGTTAAAAGTATCCTTGCCTTTGGGAATACCAAGTTTCATCATAATCGGTTCAATAGTTTTTGCATGCAAGGGTAACATATTTACATCCTCAGTCCTCACAAACTATGACATTTATAATAGTAGTAGGATAATAGGTAATGGAAAATAAAGGAGAGTCAAGACTCAAGATTGATTTTGCCGAAAAAAACTGGCATATTTTTTTTTAATCCATATTATAATAAATTAATATCTCATCATCTAACAGTATTACGTAGCAACTACATCCATTGCCATTTAAATTAATCAAAAGTTTAAAACACGTGGTAAACTTGGTTAACCTTATAAATACCGATATAGGTTAAGATCCCACTTTAGTGTAAGAGGCGAATCAGAGCCGATAATAAAACGATATTATACCGATATAGTGAGCCGCAAACACCACTTATTGATATCCACTTAGGGTGCATAGAGCTACGAATGTATAGAGCGGAAACTGTAGACCAGTTTTTATTTTTATGGATTTTTTTTTCTGTGATCAGAAAATAATGTGAAGTACCTTATATAGAAAAAAAAATATAATAAATAAAATCCACTTAGGTTGCATAGAGCTACGAATATATAGAGTGTAAACTGTAGAGCATTTTTAATATTTAAGGAATTATTCTTTCTGTTGGCGGAAAATAATATGAACTCCCTTATATAAAAGTATTATAATGATTCAAATGTTTCTACAATTAAATTGTTGTATTACACGTTAATAAATCTAGTGTATTATTTGTACAATTGATGATGCAACCCTTTATTTTTGATATTAAAAAAATTAATTATTTTTTATTCAAGTATTCTTGACTTGTACCTATATTTATTCAATTATTAATTAATATTATAAAAAGAAATCATCGTTCAGTGGAATGTCGTATGACATGCTGTGTACTTATTTTCTATAGTTTATTAGATATATTCAAAGCTTTGAATAGATTTTTCTATTAATATCGAAAAGTAAGAATCTGTGAATTTTCTAGTATCATAGCTGTTGCACACGAATATACTATAATAATTAAAATAAATAGCGTATTTTTAATTTAATTTCTTTACCGCTCTATACATTAAGAATGCTACGTCAACCACTTGGCTATCTGATCCCCACTCATCTATAATGAACATCATCTAAATGAAATATAAAACGCGGATAGAGTGCCCTTTGTTCATGCATCACATGAGATTAAAATATATTCAGAACATATTTCATTTCAGAATACGAAGAACTATTCAATTCAAAATTTGAACAATTCGTTTCATAATTATTATAATTAATGTTGTAATGTACTACTACGTTTTATTTGTTTCGGTTTATTAAATTCCCTCTTTAGGTTTAGGCCGAAAATCTGTGTTGGGGTTGTTTGACCTCAACTTATGCTGAGCCAAACCTTTTTCAAAGTGTATAATTATCACTCATAGAGTCATAGTGTTGTAATTTACATTTTATTTTGTGTTCTGCGAAATAAATATTTTTTCTTTCTTTTTCTTTCTTTACTGCTGTGGCTACTGCTTCCGGCTTTGCTGTGGTAAATTCGAATAAAAAGTATCTTATTTTAGGAAACATTTAGAGACATTCACCGTGTAGCGACGGGTTACATTAAATGTGTTGGAACCGCATTTCTACCCGTGGGTGTCGTAACAGGCGACAGAGGGTAATTCTGCTGCATACCACCTTCAACCAAAAAGAGTCGGAGCCAAGTATTGCACGATTGGGCCAAGGTCACACCGGTGAAATGACCACCCCCCAGCAGAAGACCGCCGTGAAGCAGTATTGCAAAATCGAATCTTTAACGCTGTAATACATTCCTACAACTAACTACGCCCTGCGGTTTCACCCGCGTAACTCCCGATCCCGAGGGAATTTCGGGATTAAAGTAGCTTATGTGTTGTTTGAAACCTTTAGCTTTATATACTAATAGTTTCATCGAAATCCATCCAGCAGTTTTTCTTAAAAGAATACAAACATACATCGTACCCACAAACTTTCGCATCAATACTGAATTTCCAAGAATTCCACTTCAAAATATTGAATAACAATGGTAAATAGTGCCAATAATGCAAGTGACTAATAAACTAAAATTACACGCATTAGCAGATCGACTCAATGTCACTCTTCAGTTGAGAGGGTATACGTAAACTTTACTGATGTTAATCGATTTCTGACGTTGATTTACGTATTCACAAACAATACTTAAAAGTTACTACTATAATGTGTGCAATGCGTTCCAAATGACAATAGTCCATTGAAAAGTTACATTTGGGTATGCATTTCTCAGAGGACACAACTTTTTTTATAGATGTCTAGGGGGGGGGTTAGTGAAAGCTTAAATCCAAGTTTGTGGGGTTGCAACCCTTGTCACTCGGCGGCCATCTTGGAAAAAGGGTTGAATATGATTTTTATGGTTTATCTGACAACATAATAAACGTGGCGTTAACATAACAACCAAAACTTGCTTCCGATTGATTGATTATAACCGCTTGTTAGTGAAAACGATCTATTACAATATGACGTTCCGTCATTTATAGGAATCGGGTATAAATATTATCACTTTAAAGTTTTTTTATTTATTTATTTATTTGATTTTGCGTTTTTAAGCTCATAATTCATAGCGTCAATGCTAAATATAGTTTACGTCACACGTATCTTTTTACTAAGTATCATCTTGTGTATCAGCAGTACTTTTCATATTTATTAAAAATACTTTTTAAAGGGTGTTTATTCAATAAAATAATGTATAATAAACGTTTGCGTTTAAAATCCTTTAAAAGTATTTTTATTGAATATCTATTTGCTTCTATATTAGGGTCAATTTCAGCAAAATACAATATAGTGTTGCTTTGTCATGAAAAGAGCCAAGCCAACACCGTTCATGTTAAAATCTTCTGAAGAAAATTTTCTTTAGTCTCTAGTTTATTGTAGTACGTTAGTATGCCAACCAAGAGTCCTTGGTCCAATGCTTAGTACAACGGAATTACTTCATACTTAATACGGAAATACTTCATTCGTATTTACTTCATAAAGAAAATTATCAAATTCAAAGAAACTGTTATGCCAACTGCACACTCTTGTCCGAGAGCACTCGATATGACGCTAAAACGCTTCGGCCAAAGTAATCAAGTACAACAGTTAGAGGCGAACGAGCACTACCATGTTAACCATTGACGATTTGAGTGGCGTAGTGGATGTGGCAATGGTCTATGGCGCAGAAGGGTTGGGTTCGATCCCCACGAGTAGAGCATTATGATGTGATGAACTTTGTAATTTTCTACTATCTGGGTGTAAAAATACAAAAAAAAAGTACGTTTAAGTATATCTGTGAGTTATCTAGTCCATACAAGCATCCTTATTAAGTGCAATAAAGAATTTTTCATTCATTCATTCATACAAGCTTTGCTTTGTTTGGGACTAGATGGCGTAGTGTTAAATGTCCCAGAATTTTTATTTATTTATGTACACTCTCGCACTTATTCCTCCTCGTTCTGTCTCGGCGAGAGTGTATAGCCATTATAATGTTTGTGAGGGCATAGTCTAAACACAGGATATCTAGTCTAGTGTTTACTAATGTTAATCGATTTCTGACGTTGATTTAGTGATTCAATGTTAAGTGGAAACTATTGAGTAATTTCTGTTTAATTCGCAAACCCCCACATTTTCGAACATTTGGTAAAAGGTATATAGAGGAAAATTTAAATTATTTGAAAATTTCCGTTCCCTTTGGAGTTGATGTATCAAGGTGTGTACATTGAAAATTCTACTTAATAAATTTGAAAATTTAGATCTTTGTGTGTTTGTGTGACAATCAATGAAACTAGGGATTTCCATGAAATTTTTAGTTAATGCCCATGAGAAATCTTTTGCAATTACGTAATCCGCTCCTTACTTGATGTTGATACGCAAACTTTTGTTATTTTGTTATTCTGCTATGTGTTTGTATAACCTTAAAATGTACTCATTGAAACATTTTTTGAAGGCATTCTCATGTATAACAAGTAAGATTATATTTTATGTGCATATTGTAAATGTGTCTATGTTGTTTCCAATAAAGAAAATAAAAATAAATAAAATAAAATAAACATTGTTAATATCGACAAAGCACATCCCTTATCCATTTCAACATCGACATTATTGCACATCCCTAGTCCAAAGGGTTCGAGTACTTCACCTACTATTTATGCTTATCTATGACACTATGCAGTAGCTCTGGTGGCGAAATAGATACTCCACTTGGTAAATTGTTTGTTTTTTATTGACAAGGCTGTATACACAAACTTATGAGATGTTGAAAGCGGGATTTTTCTAGAATATGACGTAATATCAAGTAATTTTGTAATTGCTTTTCTCCAATATCATTATTTTCACTATGCAACCTTTTTACGAGGGGAAATGAAAAAATCTCTTATGGTCTTATTACAAATTTTTAAATATAATTTCCTCATTTTAAATTTGAGTATAAAGTACATAATGGTGACTGAATGAATTTTTCAAAAAATAACCCAAAATCTATAATACCACAGTATACATAAAGGTTGCCTGGTAGAAATCGCCTAGAGCGATAAGGCCGCCCTTGTACGGAGTACTTTATCTTAAATTTTATAATTTGTATTGCTACGTAACTACTGTACAATAAAGAGTTTCTATTCTATTCTATTCTATTCTACATAGGTGTTATGAGGTCCAGTTCAAAGCGAACTACTAGTACTCCGTTTTAAATTCCTTTCAAATGTCACCCTTATTCGAAGTCCGAAAGTTGACCGCAAGAGTTTTGCGAACACGTACACCGTTCAGAGGACCGGCAAATAAAACGCCTGACCAATCACATTTCAGCACTTACTATCGTATACAGAGTGTTTAATTTATACTGAATATTTATTTTTCGTTTTCAATAATCTATCTATCCCTTGTTTTGCTTACTACATTCAGGCAAATTTATTTATTTGCACTTACTTTGATTTCAATACGCTGTCCACGGAAAGCCTTTGTTGTGACTTTTGACAATCAAATGTCACTTAATCTGAGATTACAATCTATCCATAATATTTGATACATTATTGAAACCAGCCGTTAAGGTGATAATAACTCAATGATGATAATTAATTGGCCGTAAATTTAGAGTAAGTTTTCATGCATCCGTTAGCTAAGCTTAAGCTTAAAAGTTTATGTTAAGTAGAAAAATATCACATCCTTTTTCTACTTTAAGTATCTTCTGTAATCCTTCCACAATTTGATTTATATTTATATTTCTTATTTTTATTTTATTTCTTATTCCTATTTTTATTTATTCAGATAATTTACATCATATACAAGTTATTATGAAATAATTTGACAAGGTGACATTAAAAAAATCATTTCATTCATATAATATAGCTATCGCTTAACTTATCTTAAAAGACTTCTTTCCCAATAATAATTAACCCTACAAAAAAAACAATATAAAAAAACGCACTGTATAAAAAAAGTGCCAATAGCCAATAATAAGCGACCGATCAGGTGTTGCGGGGAGGGCAGGGGAGGGGGAGGAACAGGGACAATCGACCTCTAATGAGTCGCCGCTCTAATAATAATTATCTACCTACACTTTTGCTCGACTTTCCATTCTTATGTTAGGGTTGCCGCTTAATAAAACACCTTTTTTTAAAAAGGGCCTTCGATATTTTTTTTTCTTTAGTACAGCTTGCTTATTAAAAATGCCTACATCAAATTAAATAAATAGTTCAAAACTATAAAAGGTATGGCTATTATTAGCTCACAATACGTATCTCAGTGTTTTCCCCATATTTGATGTGATTTAATTGTTTTTATTTTTTAATATGAAAATCAGAAAGCTTTCTTTAAAGAACTAGCATTATCTTTGCAACTAGCTGTGTCCCTCGGTTTCACCCGCGTATATCTGTTTTCCCCGTTCCCGAAGGATTTGTTCAAAATCCTTTCTTAGCATCCAATCCTTTGCTTACGTCATATATCGCCCTGCATGCCAAATTTCAGTCCGATCCATCCAGCGGTTTGGGCTATTTGTTGGTATATCACTATGGCAATCTCTGAGTTTTATGATAATTTAAAACTTTAATAGCAATTACATTTTTCGCTAATAGTATTTTATTACAAACGGAACGCGTCAACCCTATTCAAAATAATAGGAAATTTGTTTTCCGGTTCGGTAGCGGGCTCCAATTACGGGATTAACGAATTATTTCCACTTTTTTCCCGCCATAATTCGCCTCGGTTTCCGCCTATTGAATCCCGTTTGATTAGCCATCTTCCCGTTTGTACCGCGTCACGTACCAATTCAATTTAAGCTTTCTTTGACTGCTTTCAATTGAGTTAAGATGGGTCTTTTTAAATAAAAATATTTTTTTATAACCTCTAAATGCTTTACTGTTTATCTTTAACTTATTAGTTGAATCTTTAATATCTATTTATAGTTTAGGCAGGGGTAAAAGTGGTTTGTATCTAAATGATAAATATTGCAACACTCTGTATACTATTTAAGTACTACTACTTTTTATACCATAAAGTGTATGTAATTTATATTATACAATAATATTGATTTTATTATAGGAGCAATCAAAATATGCAAACTATTGATCTACGTTTGTATCAACTCTATCTACTATGATGTTTCATAGTTAATTCTCTCATATCATAGTTTTTTTTATGATAGCAGGCAAACGAGATGGCGGGTCACCTGATGGTAAGTGATAATTAACTCAATAATTTTGTTTTGCAGATTTTTTATACAATAGATACTCAAATCTGGATTAATTAACATTGAAAAAAAATAATAAGTCATAAATTATGTTTTTTAAAGATTAACAAGTGAGCTATCATCCCCCAAGAAATGCTACACTAAATATAGGACACCCTATATAAATAAATATTATTTGTATAGTACTTTACCTACTTCATTTTAATAAATATTATTTGTACTTTATGTGAAGAATTCATAGCTATCTATGAATTCTTCATGTAAAATGACTTAATATAATATGAGGTACTATTACGCAGCAATATTAGAGCTTAAAAATAATTCAATTACGGCACTCAAAATTTTATTACGAGTAGCAAATGGAAGGCTCATAATTATGGCCGGTTTAGTTTGGATGATTTACGATAACGACAAGGTGAGTGCGACGGAAAAACTCACGAGCACAGCCCGGCCCACTCCGATGCCAAAAGAATCCGCAATGTACAGTCAACGAGAGAAGACATTACAAGCTGTAAGAACAAAAATATCTAAGAACTAATGAATATGTTAAATTGTGTGTCAAATCACACGTGTAGAGACGGACGATCCCATTTCTGACCGTGGGTGTCGTAAGACATAGGGTAATTCTGCTGCATAACATCTTGAGCAATAAAAGATTGGGTGCCGAGCATTGGGGGGTTGGGCCAAGCTGTCCCCTGCACCGGTGAAATTACCACTTCTCCAGCAGAAGATCAGTGAAAAGCAGTATTGCACTGTGCAGTATTTCGTATAGTGAGCGGGGGCCCGGAGGCTCTCTCCAATGCGGATTTACTCCTTTCCTAATTTCCCATCATAAATCCTTACCTCTCTCCTTTTTTTAGGCTGTCAACGCATCTACGACACTTTGATGCTGTAGATGCCTTATATTTATTGATGTTATATTACGAACACATGTAGAAGCGGTGTGTCGCTAGTGCTACGCCGGACTTTGACATAATATTATTTAAGTCCCATTGTATTTGTTCCGGAACACCGCAGATATTTATTAACAGATATACCTACAACCTTTGTATCAGTTAGTGGACAGAACTTGCTAGAATAATACACTGTGGAGACTCAACAACTACCCAAAAGGCATAAATGACAATTGATGGTTCCGCTAGTAAAATAGAAACAATTCCTCAACTTCCCATTTTTTTCGGTGTCGCTGAAACTCCAAAGTGGGTTTTGGCCTCCGACACAAATTGTCGCCCCAGGTGTCGCTGAAGAACGATCTCCCCCCAATCTGATTCATTTATTTTATAGCAGAGGTTCCGAAACTATGCGTCGCGTCGCCCTGATGCGTTGCAGAAAGTATAGTAAGGCGTCACGAGGATTTCATTCCTTCCCCACCCTCCTTGATGCCTAAACTCATAAGTGCGTATAGAAATGATTGGAAACCCCTATTCTATAGTATAAATAAATAGTTTAATACAATTTTCTCGCTCACAGTACAGTAAATAAGTAGCGCTGAATTGGGCAAGCGAATCTCAAGTGGTCTATTAGAGGCAATCGGGTGCATTGGGGTTAATGGGCAACCACCTTAGTGCTTATGTTATGCATGTAACCTTCGGTTGATTTATGCGATTTTCATTTGCCAATGTTTGATCTGAAAAATAGCGCACAATGCTCGCAGAAATCTATTTGTGAATATTTTGATGTAATTTTGACTTTAAGTGTTTACATCACGTACAATTGTATAGTAATCGATCGATCGAACAGTACAAAGTTCTCGCAACGCACAAGGTAAATAATAAACCTATTCAGAAACGATACTCGAGTGGCGGTTTGTCACTTATTGTTTAAATTAAGTCTTATTGTTTTTGAATTAAAGCCTTTTTATTCGGAACGCATTGAGAAAGGTCTTCGTATAATACTGCTACTTAACTTACACAGTATTGTTTGTGAATGCAAGTGTAAGTATGTATATCTATCCCTCCCCCTCCGCGCATTTCTGATAGTATTTTCTTTAACAAAACATTTATAAAGATCGTTAAAGTATGACGTCACAAAACTACTAAGATTGAGGGTGAAACTGTATGGGAGGTACATTAGGAATACGGGCCGAGGAAGACACTGTTCAAATCTCAATAAATCAATGTATATCTTATCATTTATCAACTAAGACGACAAATTAGTCTTATTTTCATGTTTCTCTCGTACCAAGTGGATGTCTATGTCGCTAGCAACTGCACAATGTCACAGATAACGATCAAGAATAACATGTGAAGTGTTACCCTCGACGGTCGAATCCTTTGCACAGATTATAAAATACCCGTAATACTGTATAATGTATACTTTAGGAAACCAATATCTAGTAATATTAAAGTCAAAGTCAAAGTCAAAATGTTTATTTTCCAAATTGGCCTCTGTTGAGGCGCTTTTAGAACGTCATTTACATTTGCAAAGTACTTATTAATTACTGATTCTACACAACTTAATAATAATAATAAAATAAATATTCACGGACATTTGACACATCGCCATCGAGTCCCAAACTAAGCAAAGCTTATACTATGGACACTAGACAACTGATAAACATACGTAATCATTTTTTTGTAAATACATACATACTATAGATAAAACAACACCCAGACAGTAGAAAATTACAATGTTCATCACATCATAATTTCCTACTCGTGGGTATCGAACCCACACCCTCTGGCGCAATAGCCAATGGTGTAGCTACTGCATCATTCGAGTCATTTAGCTCATAGAAGTAGCCAATTGATAAAATATTCTTATCCCCTTCCTTCAAGCCGGCAAGGCATCTAACTACACTTTGCTGTTTTAGATCTTCATAGGCTGCGGTCAGTCATTTAACATCAGGTGAACCGCACACTCCGCTTGCCTGCTGTAACACATAAAATGCAGCTAGATAAATTCTTTGACCATAAGAAAATGGTGAGAGAATTTATCCAGTCCAGTCATCTGTCTCTTTATAAATTTAGTATATACAAATATACAGTGACACCATTCCAATTAAAATACATAAAAGATCATCAATGAATGTAAGGAAACAGTTCACGCACTTCCTGAGTTAAACGAAAATTTCACAATTACATGTACAACAAACAAATTGACTAATTTTAACCAGACCACAGGCACAATAGTTACTCCACAAATATACAATTACTTGAAATATAAACAGCTAGCGACCCAAATCCGACATTTTTAATAGTTAACGTCGACCAGTTTACAATATTGTCTTGGATATGTAATTGCCGAGGTGGACTTGAAACAATAAACAAATTTGTGGTTGTCGGACTCATTTTCTTTACTCATTATATTGTATAAACTATATTGGATGTACCAGTTTATAAACTACAGTAGGGAGCTTGTAATTTATTTTTATAGGTATATAGAAACCAAAATCTAAACATTAGTAATCATGAACTTGTATTTAGAATTTGATGCAGGTATTAACTTATTAAACTAAGGTTTTAATTCAATAAAGGAGCACAGTCATGAGATAAAGCATCAATAAGATAAGACTATTGGAAAAGATGAGGCTACTTTGGAAAAAATTAAATTATATTCATTTGTCAGAAGAATACTAATAAATATTTCATATGAACCAAATACCAATACTATTATTTTATTATTTTGCAATTTTTTTCACCATTTTTACACTTCATACCCAACCATCAATGATAAACACTAGGTTGATTTTTCTAGCCTACGACAGAACATATTCATTTCATAACAATCAAGTTTACTCACTAGTGTACATTTACCGTGTTCCTCAAAATATCCTCATCTATAAATACCCAATATTTCGCCAGTCGCAAAGTATGATTTTTAATCACCCGTAATTATCTCCCGCCGCAACGCTCAGTGCATTAAAATCCATGTTTATTGCGGCCATTAAACAATAAACCAACACATTCAACACATACAAGAACAAATAAACAACACGCACGTGTGTTAAATTTGTTTTTTTTTCAAACGCTTGTAAATAGAGACGCTTTATTGAATGATTTTGAAATGTTTTGTAGTTATGGATTCCTGGTACATCAGTTTCAATGATACAAATCTTTCCTTTTATACATTTAAAAAAAATACGTTCGAATCGAGAACCTCCACCTTTTTTTAAGTCGGTTAGTTACTTCAGCTAATAAATGACATAGTTGCTAAGATACCGCCAAGATGTCAGAAATATTATGTACTATAATATTTTTATATAATAAATATTGAAGTTCAATTTTCTCTGTTTAGAATTTTTTTTTAATATTATAATAATTTAGTTACATGCAATATAATAGCCTAAGTATTTGGATTATAATAAGACAACATATAACATGACCGTTTTTCGCTCTTCTGACCAATATATGAAACAACTTTTTCATTATTTTCATAGGGCTCCTCCCGACCTTGTTAGGTAGTTATGTATTATTTCTTTCTTACTTTTATTCTTGTAATCTTTACAATTTACATTGGGGTCCTTCTTTATTAGTAACAAAGTCAAAGTAATAGTCAAATTCGTAGTTTGGACTGAAATTAAACCTTTGCTCTCTTAAATATTGCAAATTTGCTGATGGCGTGCGAAAAACTAAAGTACCCGCGTTATTAAACATTATTCGCCGTAAAATTGTAAAACAGATGTAGTGCATAAGTAAACAAAATCATCATTTCACTCCTTGACGATAAAAAACTGAGTTGTTCCGCTTTGATCTCATTACAAATAAAATTAAAATAAAGAGCGAATTACATTCAGTGTTATGTATAAAAGTTTTATGTAATTATTATTACAATTTTATTATACTGGGCAATGATTGTACATACTTTAAGCTGACGTAAATTTATTTCAAGTAAAACATGCCTCATACTTTTGCCGTATAATTTTTTACTCTTCATAGGTTTTGCGACTATTTACATAATAACTCCTTAACCTTACTAACGTTTGAATTCTTTAATCGTAATAAACACATCCTGAATATTTAATAAGTTTTTTTTTATGTTAAAGCAGGCAAGCGGGGCATGCGGTTCACCTGATGTTAAGTGACTGACCGCAGCCCATGAACATCTGCAACAGAGTGTCGCAGATTCCGTTAAGTGCAGCAAATGCATTTAATAACTATTGCCACCATATCATGACCATCAGATCATAGTATTTGCACGAAAGTAGACTAAAAAATAAAAGCACAGACACAAGCCGAACGCAACGCACAAACTATTAAAAATAGCGATGATTATAAAGTTTACGTTCCTTAGTAATTATTCGTACGTTTGCGTAACCCCAGTTAATTAGCATTTATTATTATCGATGGCATGATCGTAAACACGAAGGTGTTTATTATAGGATATTCGGATATACGAGGTGTCTATCAAATGTGACTTTATTTTTTGTACAGTTTTAAATTATTTATGTACACTAATATTATAGAGAGGAAAACTTTGTTTTTTTGGATGGTTATAATGGATTGAATCAAAAACTATTGGAACGATTTTAAAAATTCTTTCCCTATGCAAAAGCTGCATTATCCACGAGTAACGTAGGCTATATTTTATAGGCTATATATTATACTACGAGAGCGAGGCCACGCGGATCAGCTAGTTAAATAAACTAACCTCGCGGTGCATTGCGGTTTTGAGCGCGTAGATAGCCATAATATATTTTTAATGACAAATGACAATACAATTAGAAGTGCAGTCTTCGTAACAAAACGTTTTCATGGTAAAACAAATTCAAGTGAAATTTATAACATAAAATAACATATAAATGAATCTTAAAAAATAATTTCTTACATAGCGACTATTCGAAAATTAGTAATTGATTAACGAAAAGCAACTATTTTAATGTTGTTAGTTTGGTAGGTGCGAAATAAAGCATTTATTCATAAATTCATACTTGAGTAGGAATATCCGATTTTATTCGGATAAGCGAGCGTCCGGTTAATCGAATCCACTGTAACTGAAAAACTGTGAAATTCCCACATGAACATCTCAATCAGTAATGGTCAATTAGTCGTTAGTACAAAATCAATTAGCGAGCCTCAAATATAACCGGCACACGTGCGCGGGAAATAAAAATAACTGCGTTTACTGAGTTTGTATGTCTGTGTGTTTAGTGCGGGAGAGTCACTGGCTTGACGTTTCGTGGAAAGTAATTGGCTTGAAAATGTTTCGTATAAGTATGTTCCAACTGTGGTTTACACAAAAAAAATAGCTATAGGTTATTAAAGGATTTTGATATATTTTTATTGAGAATTTATGTTACGTATCCATTCTAGAAACCTGCCTGCTTTCCGAGTCATAAAAGAATGTAAAAACTCTCCTTTTATTATTGAACGATTTACGTCGAATCTTATAATTAATATTCAATAGTAATTACATTACACTATTTTGATTAACTTCATAAATTAATTGGAAATAAATTACAATTGCACTTCAAAATAATCATTAGCTTTTTTATTTATTTCATTAGCTATTTCTATTTATCAACACTAATATTAGGAAATCTAGAGGAAAGTTTTGTTTTTTTGTTTGTAATGAATAGGCTGAAAAACTACTGACCGATTCTAAAGATTCTTTCACCATTTGACGAACATTATCCACGAGTAACAATAACTATATTTTTTAGGCTATATATTTAACACGCACGGAACAGCTAGTTTTATTTTAAGCTAGTACAAATTAGTGTTACAACGTGAGCGTAAACAGTGCACCCACACTTCCGACCGAGGGGTAGCATATCAAAGTTTACGCGACGAAACGTTAATGTAGTAGTCATTTGTTTACCGACTGATTATTAACTTACACTTTACACGTGTCTTAAACATAAATGTATAGATTATGAAGTCCCGTTTCCCTTCCTGTGGCATTTAGAGAATTTTTGACATCCGCTTCACTGATGAAATTTTCTTTGGGATATCAATAATAATAATCCCCGACTGATAGCGGTCATGGTGGCCAATCTTAACAGAGATCAGCCAGGTGCGCAAGAGATATTATATTAATATAATATAATATTATATTTGACCCGATCAGCACAGTAGATACAGCAATGGTATATTACGCTGTAGAAAATTATGATGTGATGAACATTGTAATTTTCTACTGTCTGGGTGTTAACTTGCCTGTTGTAGGTATGTATTTTTTTTACAAAAGAGTATGTTTAAGTATGTATGTGTATCAGTTATTTAGTTTCCATAGTACAAGCTTTGCTTACTTTGTAATAAGATGTGTTAAATGTCCAGGAATATTTTTATATTTAATTATAAATATTATAGTGCACAAGTTTGTGCGTAAACACAGGTGCACTCTCTATTCCTTCACTCTCATAGCCCGATGGGACGGTAGACCGACAAGACACGTGCTCCCCGAGGCACGGAGGTGTCCAAACAACGCGATCTTCCAGAGTTAGGAATGCTATTGAGACTTTTTGGAAAATGTCAATACCAGGCATGTCATTGGCATAGACCTGATCACCTACATGGATACCTATTTTTACCTGACTGCGTAGGAGCAGCGTAATGTTTTTCGAGTGTATTTTGTATGTCCATCTCTTCATTTTCCTCTCCCTATCCCCTCTCCTTCCTTCAAGCCGGCAAGGCATCTGCGACATTTGTAGATGTTCATGAGCTGCGGTCTTAACATTAGTTGAACCACACTTGCCCGCTGTTATATAAAAAAAAATCACAGTACATTTCTATTACATACGACATAATTTTCCATAACCTCTATTACTTTATTACATTACATTAAACACCGTTTACCTTTATAATGAACTAACGCTCGTTTAAGATATTATGGGTTTACGACATAATGAAGCATGTTCCTAGAACGCCACAACGTCACATTATAATAGTTAAACGGTTTTTTGTCGTTGTATACCTTTGTTTACGTTATGTTTCTGGTTTAAAAGAGCGGGTTGGTTTAATGGGAAGGTGGTCGCAAACCTTTTTAGCTGGCCAGATGCTCAATGTGTTTTTTAAGTTTTGGTGTCGTGTTTCAATGACAGCTAGTTCACGTAGAAAATATGCAACAGTTTTTTTTTTCAATTAATTACGAGATTAGAGATATTTTGTTCGAATTTAATTAAATAATATAACACTTCATATTTTTTATCCGTTTCTATTAATTTTCGTAAATGATTTTTATTTAAAAACTCATAATAATTCTCTATGAATAATGTCTGTATTTCTGTTTCTTCTTCACGCCTAAACTGAATCGATTTGGATGCAATTTTGTAAAGAGATTGTTTGAAACCCGAAAGGACGTAGGATATCCCGGATACCCCACGGGAACGGTAGATAGGAGGAGGATATATCAGCGGG
>LQNK01000237.1:575289-589226 GCA_001586405.1 Phoebis sennae
AAACCGCCGTGCTCAGCTAGAGTTAAAAAACGAAGTCTGTCTTTTTTTTGCATAATAAATTAGATTTAATAATATTATCATATAATTTTCATCGAGTCATTAATTAAGGTTGCCGCGCCCTGTAATAGGTGTTTAAATTTTTTAAAGTTTCAGTGTGTATGATTTTTAAAAGTCATAAAGAGGCGTTTCGTTAAATTTAAATTTTAGGTATGAGGTTAATGTTTTCATAAACAGATCTTAACTTCGAGTATCTTAGAATATGTGGTAGTATGATTGATTTGTTTGTAATGATTAGGTGTTAGTGGGGTGAACTGTATTTTTTTTTAATGTTTAATTTTTTGATATACCTATAATGAATTAACTTAATTAAATTTAAAAATCACATATGATATAATGTAGCACATGTAGACATATATATGTACCTATGTTATTTATGTATTGTTGACTGTCGGCTATAAGATTATATATTTATTTTATCTATTGTATAGAATAAATATATTTAAAATGCATAACGTATATAATAATAAATAATAACTCTTTCACCCCATTATTAATAAAAAATATAAATTACATATATTAAAATAGTAAAATAAAAAAAAAACTTATGTTATAATAAATAAATATTTCCAAGTTTTTGACTAGAATATCTGAGAATAACACAAAATGTAATATTTAACTATATGCTTGCTTGAATATAAACCTCAATAAAGCATATTACGCGGAAGCCAATAAAACACTAGTGGCATTATCTGACAGGTCGACGAACAAAGCGCTACGGGCGGCGTGTTTACCTTACCGACTGCCTCTGTTGGCTACTAAGAACACTACTCTGTGCTTCTGATTGCACAGAGCACGCGCATACAGAGCCCGCACAGTTCATTACTGTACTACACTACATTATCTGACAGGTCGACGAACAAAGCGCTACGGGCGGCGTGTTTACCTTACCGACTGCCTCTGTTGGCTACTAAGAACACTACTCTGTGCTCCTGATTGCACAGAGTAGGTATAAGTTCTATTCGTATATAAAGGTTCTTACTGACGGAATTACGGCAGCCAATATCTGCAATCGCGCGAGCAATATGGTAGACCACAAGTATGAGCGCTAGCACAGCTGTACTTTCATAATTACATGGGGTGGTAATGAGACACAACCGACACGAGATCAGGCACAGGACTGGTGGTTCTACACGCTTTCCGAAACACGGAGGTATACCAACACCATCTAACCAACAGTCCTGATTTAGGACTGATATCGAAATTTTTTGTTACAATATCTCAATAACATTTCTTTGAGACACTTGACATTCAAACCCAAGACAAATAATCACATACTATATAACTCTATCAAAAATATGTTATTATTTTATTATTTATCAATCACGTATAATCTACACTAATATTATAAAGAGGAAAACTTTATTTGTAATGGAAACTATTGGACCGATATTAAAAATTCTTTCACCTTTCGTATGCTACATTATCTACGAGTAACAAAAGTTATACATATAACACTAGCGACCCGCCCCGGCTTCGCACGGGTTTAATGGATGATATTATACATAAAAACCTTCCTCATGAGTTACTCTATCTATTAAAAAAAAACCGCATCAAAATCCGTTGCGTAGTTTTAAAGATTTGAGCGTTCATAGGGACATACAACATGACACATGACAGAAAAAGCGACTTTGTTTTATACTATGTAGTGATTATGCTACGGAAACAGCCGCGAGGATCTGCTAGTAAAATAATAAGAAGAAAGTAAGTACAATATTTTATCACGTTAAATATTTAAAACACTCTGTTGTCTCACTACTCTGCATTCATAGAAATCAAAGCGGAATGCTGGCCGGTTTCCAGGTGGACCAAAGATGACTAAATCCATCGCCATTGTATGACTATCTTATATCCTTTCATCTAATTATTGTGTACCGCGGAAGTAATGGACTTTAATCTAATTGTGTTACAAGATAAACGCGGCTCTTGTTTGCGTGAAGAAACAACTATTTTATGTGGGTAATTTGTAACGAAAGGATTTGCATCGTATCATATGAGTATGGCATGGTTTAATGAAAAGAAATTAAATTAGTATGCACAATGTAGTATGGTCCGAAAACTACTGGTCTGTGACCACACTACGTAGTTTTAATATTTAATATCGATAGCTATTCCAATAAATAGAAGTCGGAAGTAAAGAGTAAGGAAGTTTTAAATAACGCGTAAATTGCTTTTCTTTGTATAATTGTAATTGTAATTTGCACGTTATTTCCAATGTAGAATAAGTGATGCAAATGGAAGGCACAGGTTCCTGAAAAACAGTTCATGCTATCTCAGGAACATGGGCGACATAATCTATCTATGTAAAATATTATTGGAAATAAATAATTTATTTATTCATTGATTATTTATTTTGCAATATTTCTTGAATATATTGAATATTATTAAACAAAGAGATATTTATATGACAACTATATTTTAGTGAATTATCTGAGAAAATTGATCACCACGTTAATCATCTTATACTCATGGCAAAAACAAATATGAAGCTAGCCTTAATATACTAAAAGCAAAGAAATAAGACAGGGTAATCCTGACGTCAAATAGTTTAATATTCTGCAATTTATAACAAAAATCTCAACGCTTATTGTCGACCTAAATATAAACAAAAGGAATCCACAATCACGAATAGTGTAAACGAGCTACTACAATATAAAATAACATTCCGAGAAATATGAAATGACACGAAAAGTCTAAACAAACTTTTTATTCGAGTCTTGAAAACATCTTTGAATCTACGGAATTAACCGTTTGATTATGTTTATCCGAGCTTTGATATACAATTTCTAGTCACTGCTTTGTAGTTGAAATAATGGGCTGTTGGTGATCGCAAATGCGCTGACAGTAGGTTATAAAAACCATGAAAATTATTATTATTTGTATCGTTGTGGCGCAGTTATGCAGTCCGCAGTGCCGAAAATATTGTGTAATGCAAACAAGTTGTACCGATGGTAAACAGAATAATTTTGATTACGATTTATTATGACTTACACATTGGGCTCGATTTTTGCACGGGCGATTCCTTTATTTATAGTCTGTAATTAAGAAAAGATTTCAGATTGTAACATTGTATTAGCTAACCCTCAATGTAATGAAATTATTCATTTCGTTAAACTGTATAATGTAAAGTTTACGAAGTAGTATAATAATGTGTGTGGTATAAAATTTATTATAAGTTTTGTTATAACTATTAGAGTGACAATATAATTGGATTGCGATTAAGCTCTTTAATAATAAAGAAAATAAAGAAAAATATTATAATACTAATTTTTCACACGTATTTATTGCTCTATCAATTCATATTTTAAACCTCACTTCCAATCAATAACTTTTTTTTTTAAATCTTAAAATTTTCCCGTAATTAGGATGTCCACTTGACTAAAATAACTTTTGGAAATATCTGTGTATTTAGTAGATACTTAGCACGGTAGACGGCAGCTTTCGAATCGATGCTATATAAAAATTATATTTTATTTTAATATAAATGACGTTCTAAAAGCGCCTTTGGAAAAAAACGTCTTGACTCTGAATTTGACTACACTTTAGATAAATAGTAAAAATCCCACGCTAGAACTATTTACATTCAAACAACTTCGTATTACCGATAAAATTGCGGAATCCGCTAATATCGATAAACATAATTAAATTATAATAAATATCGGATTTCCCTTATTAGTTTCTCAGAAGACCACCCACGTAGTTCAGATGTGGACCAGATCACGGTAGCTTCACTTCTGGTCCTTAGTATTCGAGGAAAAACGTCATTACATTTATTTATTTACAATTGCGCCTGCGCTTACCCATATATGGAAGATTTGGGGAAGTTAAAACTAATAACTAATCTTTACTTTTGAGATATTAAATTGTGTGTACCTACTCATCTTTGAAAGAATGTAAACTGTCTAACGAAATAAATTTATTTATTTATTCATAAAAAAGTCATGCCTCAGGACCAATTCGTTAGACAGTTTACATTTTTTCAAGGATGAGTAGTCTTACGACCGTTTTCAATAATGTATCAAAGATTACGGATAGATTTTTAAGTAAGTGCAAATAGATAGGTTTGTCTGATTTTAGTAAGCAAATCAAGGGATAGATAGAATATTCAAAACGAGTGTTAGTCCTTATAATTATAATATCGCCATTAAAGATAGTTTTTAAAATTGTAAATATTTGAAATAGGTGTAGTCAAGTGTTTGATGGGTGTTTCAGCATTACAGTTAGGATTGCATGTTGATTGTTGAAATTCTGCTTTGCAATCGAATTTTAATTTAATTCATCTAAATTCCGTTGCGTCGTAAATGATTTTATATTATACCAAATAACCAACACAATAATAGGTAACTATATACTATTTAAAAGATTATCTATTCGATATAATACACTATTTATCATATATATACTATTTACATCTATATTAATAGTAAATACTATTAATATTTTCATTTCAGACAATTACGTCCTATCTTCAATACCCTCTAAATTCTAATGTAAAATAAACAGACAGCAGAATAGCAAGACAATAAAATCTATACGTGCGTATTTACCGATGAATTTATCTGTAATCGTTTACACTGAAATTACAATAAAGCCGGGAAACTCGTTGGAAACACAATAAAACAGATTTAACTGTAACACTGATCGAGTTATTTATTTAAGTGGTTTAATGGCAACTGGAACCAGAGACCACACATTAAAGGTAACCTCCGTGTATTTACAGGCACTACTTAACGGCTTTTTATTGGGTTTTGTGGGCGTTTAATCGTCTGATAGTTTTTTTAAGAGTGAAGGAAAATAGATTGTATGGCGAGATCGTAACAATAGTTTATCGGTATAGATGATAGATAATAGTGTGTTGTGACAATGAATATATGATATTTAAGATATTTAAGTTTGGATCGATATATAAATCTACACGCATTGTCAGTTTGTCACCCTGTTTCACGGGAGTATTAATACTTATATAGTAACCTGCAGTTTCCTTATATTCATAAGGAACTATGGCCTATAATAATAAAAAAATGAGATAAGCGCGTAAACTAACGCAAAACTTTTCCGCTTATAATTTATTATTTATGTAACAAGTTGGTGTGTGTAACTCAAGTAATTTGTCCGCCTCGTTGGTTCAGTAGTTTGCGCGTTATGTTATACAACCGAAAGGTACTGGGTTCGATTCCTAGTGTAGACGTGTGAAAAACGCCTGTGTGGAAGGGTACAGAAGGCTCATCACCTACTTACCCCTAAATAAAAATTGGTCAGTGAAACGGACTTAACATCCGTCACATGCCTCAATACGGGCCACGGGACTTAAAAACTTTCTTACCCAAGTTAGACTAGTCGTTGTACAGTATCGCCATCTAGTGATTACGATAAAAAATTATTTACAACATTCTACAATCATTTCTAAAAAATAGATTTGCAAGTTTATTGTATTATTTTAAATTGATGTATGCCTAATATTCTTTTTTATTGTAATCTTTAAAATTAATAGTTAAGGTACCTACGCTCTATTACAAAAATATTTTTTCCGTTGTGGCTATTGAACGAATCCGATTGATGACATTGACACTTCCAATAAAATAAAAATGTCAATTGCGGACAGTTGTGCTTTGTTATCGTGCCGATTTATTTCTCGTTTTATCAAAAGAAAAAAATTCTTGTGTATTACTTCTCGTAGATTTCATATGGATAATAAGCATGAAGCAAAGTCTGCTATGGAAATCGTGAACGTACCCCCGATCATATCAACGTACCGACATGCTTTACGCACTTTCGATGACAAA
Source organism: Phoebis sennae (assembly GCA_001586405.1). Classification (NCBI taxonomy): domain Eukaryota; kingdom Metazoa; phylum Arthropoda; class Insecta; order Lepidoptera; family Pieridae; genus Phoebis; species Phoebis sennae. Next base: position 581,130 of record LQNK01000237.1, read on the forward strand.
TTCAAAAATGAGTTCAGCACCAACTTAAACAAGTTAAAATCTATGATGGATGTTTTAAAAGCGGACGATTTCGGTTTCGACAAGAGCTTCAAAGACCCTGGCACATGGAGTCGGCCTAACAAGGCTCCGTGCACCTACATAGAAGTGTTTCAAAATAGTAAAGTTAATATGAGTATCTTCATTCTAAGACCGGGGTTTAAAATGCCTTTACACGACCATCCTCACATGCATGGACTTTTAAAAGTGATATCTGGAGCTGTTCGAATAAGAAGTTTCTCGGAATATCCATTGAAAGAAGTAGTAAGTAAAGTGGATTTTAAAGTTCGAGCGAAACATGAGGCGGCGCGGTTAGCGCAGGGTTTGCATAAACGAAGAAGATTATTTGCGCAAATATCCCAGGATCACGTGTGCCACGACAATTCCGCGACATGCCTTCTAACGCCAACAATATCAAATTATCACGAAATTGAAGCATTGCAAGAGCCTGCGGCGTTCTTTGACATTTTAGCCCCACCTTACGACACTTTTATAGAAGGAATAGGTCCACGAAGATGTAGATATTATTATGTAGCTAATGAAATAAGCACAAACCTAGTGGAGTTACAAGAAACGACAGTGCCAGAATGTTTTTATTGTGATCAAGCACCTTACTTAGGCCCAAACCTTGCATAGTGTAATGAAAGTGGGATACAATTCCAGAGTTACCAAGAGGCGATGGGAACTTGTGTCTGTGTTTAAAACCTCTAGTTCAAATGTTTTTGTGCCTTTTATTTAAATTATGCACTGACCACTGCCTTGATAAATTGCAAGGTTTATAAAGTAGGTTTAGTGATATTTAAGCTTCCAGTATATTTAAAAGTTACCAATATTTAAAGTTTCAGATTTTGTATGACAAGCTGGAATTTTACTATTATTGATGTGTTAATGCATGATATTCTGGGAAATTAATGTTGTGTACCTTACGTGAAGAATAACAATAAATTCATAAGAAAAATGCAATATTTGTTTGCAGCAAAATACAGTTTTAGTGCAATAATTGTTACTAAATAACTTTCAAATATCCCATTCTATCATGCATTAATAAAATAATATTAAATGCTTTTAAAATACACTAAGAGCAGCTTCAATTTGACTAATGCTTGGTTTCAAATCGAAATTAAGTAGTAAGTAAAATGTTGACTAGTCTTGTTAAAAGACAAACTTTGGAAAGAAACCAAGTTATAAGGTAATTTCTATACACAATAATTTATAATTTAAACAAATTTAGACTGAATATCACTTTATTAATACCTTTGACACCAATTTATGAATGTTGTAAGATTGTGTAGACCAACAATTATTGTATTGTTGATAAATGAAAGTTGAATTTTTCAAAATATATAAAATATTTCATTAATTTATAGAGTACCTGGATACATTTTAGGGATAAAATTTAATCTAGATATGATAATTGCAAGTAATTCAGTAATTTTATATATTTTCATAATTAAAAGACCAATGAGAAGTTATATTAAAATTTACTCTCAATGTATCTATTGTTTTGTATAAAAATATACCAATATATATATACGTAAGTAAAATTTTCCATAATCTACACCTATTTTCTTCAACTTAATCCTAGCAATTTTGTATTTCTTCTCTTGTATGATAACATATTTTATCATTTTCAATCTACAACTTGCTGTCATTCCATACACTTGAAATTCATCACAAATTATACATTCCTTAATTGGTTACACTTAAGTCCAAATACAGAGTTCATGCTTAACTTTGAGATGCGTAACTATTGTTTTGTTTCTAACCTTTTATTGGAGCAGGGGTTCTGGACCAGTGGTCCATAAATGATTTCCAAATTTGTCACCCCATGCTAGAGTGAGACTCTTGTATGACATGCATTAATAGTCAATAGAATCATGGTCCTTTGTTAAATAATAATATAAAAGTGATTGTTAGTCAAGCAAAGGTTGGGAACCCCTGCATTGGTGATAGTGAGAATAAGACATTTATTAAAAGTTAAGTATTTTACAGTATTTGGACTAAAATCACAAAAACCAGTCAATACTAACTTAATTGTCTGATCTCTAGTAAAATTATGTGTATTTATTTGTATTATATATGATGAAGTATTTTGCAATGTTGATGTAAGAGAATATTAGTGATAAGGTTTCATTAAATGTAGTACTCATGTGTTCTTGTTATTAAATCTTAATTTTTGTTGAAATGTCATTTTACTTTTTTCCCCGTAATGCAGTATGCAAATTTGTATGAAATATATATAGGATATACATTATTTTTAAATAATTAAACAAATAAACAAATATGGTCTTAAAATAAAAAATCTAATAGATGTTTCGTTTTGAACATAAATAAAAAAGTTACTGTCTCAATTGAATTATAATTTTTGCTATAAAGGATGGGAGTGAAAATTTAACAAAATACAGCTTTTCATTTTGTAAACTTCAAAGTTCTTGACAAGGTCGATATTATAATAAACGATTGTTGATTGTTACTTAATCAATATTTTTTTAGACATGGTGAAAAAAAGAAAAAACTTATTAATATTGATTAATGATTTATTAACATAACAGTAAATGAAATGGTAAAAGGCACATAGATACAATAATTTCACAAGCAGAATTACATTCCTTCACCTCCCGCATTCGAGATGCGATTTTTATCACCAATGCAAAAAATATCAACAAAAATCGTGCGATAATTTTTGACAAAAATCTTATCATTCAAAATATACGTGATAACTGACACGATTTAAAAATATCATCACGTTTTTACTATCAATGATAAGACGATAAATAATGAGCACAGTCGAATCTTTCGGTTGAGGAAATAGTAAAAACACATCCACAAAAAATGCTTTTTGGAATTTTGTTTTTATCACATGACGAGATTTATATTAGTGATATTCAAATTGTATGTTGTTTACAACATATGTTATACAGATTAATATATCTGTTTACTTTTTATCTAGACCTTTTTTACTTTGTTCATATCACTTACATAAACACGGCATGCGATATTAAAAAATAATATATATATTAGATTTTAATGCAGTATCAAAGTAAAATAAAATTTATTTAACAATATACATATTTACGTACAAATAAAATTAAGAATAATTGATACAATAACCAGTCTAATTTTGGATCCATTCCACTTTAAATAATTATTTATATTTTGCAGTTAGTGTCTTAAATCTTAATAAATATTTTAATCTCTTTATAATATATTATTGTGCAGAGAGCTGAATATGGGTTATTTATTCATCTACTAAATTGTGGTTTACTACATACTTATATTATAATAATAAATTCGAATTTAATGGCATATAATTTTAATATACGAAAATATTATATTTGTGATATTTAACGTTGAGATGAGCAATTTTATCAACAATCGTTAATTGAACTTTTAAGAAAATTTCAAATATATATGAATGTTCTTTAATTACATATTTTCAAGTCAAAATTTTTAAAAACAAACAATTTCTTTTTTTCTAAAATAACAATTTAAAAATTTGTTAAACATGCAAATAAAAGTAATTTTCCACATTTGATAAATTTATTTGAAATAAACTTTAAGACTAGTTTAACGTTGTACTGTCAATCTCAGGCGACTAGGTAAAAACAAAATGGTAAAATAATATACGAAAATGAACACGATCGGTGCATATGTGATGTATTGATATGCATTTTATTGAAATATAAACTTTATTTGCATACATTAGAGCGTAATTTCATACAGCAATATTTATTTCGCATGCGTGGTTACGTACATTCACTTTTCTTTTAATCCTGCAACTATTAGTAATGATAATTTGAAATTGGACGGTTCTAGAAATAGAATTTGAAATGAAAGAAAAACTGCCAGTCTTTGTGCTTTAACCAATAAGAGTCCAGTATTAGATATAAAAATGACACCATTTCGACCAATCACAACGTACAATGCTACCGCCAAAATTTCAGATTTTTTTTATTCTTTTATTTTTTTCAGCTGCCAAGTATCTACAAATATTAAACGCACATATTATAAAGGCTTTGCTCATAATTAGAGAAATATTTTATTTTTCCTTAATAACTACGTCTTAATTAACGATTAAAGTCTTTTACACTTTAGATAGAAGTCAATTATTAAGAAATAAGTTGCTTTTTTCTATTTCGGTTATTATTTTTTCTCTTTATACATTTCTCACTCGCTTAAACTGGGTTATAATAAATAAAATATTTATGTGTTATTTCAAATAAAATAATTATAAGAGCTCTTGTTGTGTTTAACGACTGGTAGTGATAAAATGTTATCTTTTATGCATACTTAATTACATACATCGATTACAATATTTTTTTGTAAGTTTGTTCTTAATAATTCAGTCGCCACATCTAAATTAATAAGATTGAAAAATAACAGCTACACAGACATTTATTTTTTTTATTTTAAATTGCAGATTCCCATTTCCAAACTGATTCTAAATCTTACACTTTCAACCTTCTTGTTGTCATACATATTTTTGACTAAACACATAGATAACAAAATCATTGAAAACGAACACAAAAAAATCAAGAACATTTTAATTTTAACAAACAACTGTTTCTTATAAGATTTATTCATTATTCTTAATTAACATTTCAAGGCATCATTGCAATCTGTATTCACTATATCAAATATTAAACGGGCTTCAAAGCATACATTACATATATAAATCTATGTATTAAATCACATTTGACAAAATGCACAGACTATAGACAATCGAGCATAGACAACCGTCTATAGACCATAGACAATCAGATCCAGTTTAAGCCGGTAGCGTTGGTCTCTCTCCCACTCCACCGGCCAAGTCGAAAACTGCTTGAGCGACTTCTGCTGCTAGCTTATCTGCCGACTGTAACGAATATATAATATATATTATACTAATTGTTTTTATGATAGTGGTGACACATTTTATGAAATTTACTTATTTCAGTACTGTTCGTATTTTTTTGTAATTTATTCAAATTTTATTTTTAAAGCCTAATCCAAATTAAAATACAGAATTTTAGCATACACAATTCAGATAATATAATTTCATATCTGCATTTTAGAAAGAACATCAGAAAATCTAACCTTTTTAGATCCTATTATTTTATTATATAGTTTGTAAATGTGTTGTTGATATTCTTTCCTGTATTCATGTAATTGTGCGTGTCTTAATAAATGTTTCTTTCTTTCTTTCTTATTGTTATATGCATAAATAATGCATCCTACTAATATTATAACACGAAAATCACGCCTCCACCACTTGACGGATTTTGATGAGATTTTCCACACAGATAGCAGATAAGATGATAGGATACCTTTCATCCGAATTTAACGCGAGCGAAGTCGCGCACTGACGCTAGTTATGCATAGACTTAAAACTGAGTTGCAAACTTAGCCCTACTTAAAAATTTCTTAAATTACCGAAGACTCTTAACCTATGTAAAAGTTTCAGTTTGTCGCAAAACTGGGTCAATCACGCCTCAATTACATGAGTAAATCCGCGCGTTACAGCTTGTTATTCATAAACTTAAAAATAAGCTGCAAACTTAGCCCTACTTAAAATTTTCTTAAATTACCGAAGACTCTTACCTATGTAAAAGTTTCAGATCGTCACAAAACTGAAAAAATCACGTCTCAACTACTTGAGCGTAGCCACGCGCTACAGCGAATGATGCATAACCTTAAAACTAACTACATACATAATATTTTTCTCAAATTTACTATGACTCTAATCTATGTACAAGTTTTAGTTTGTCACTACCCTCCATTAAAGTTTTATTTATTTATTTAATTTTATGGAAAATCAACAGCTGAATTTTTTATATAGGTTACAAAGTTAGTCGACAAAAAAATAAAAAAAATAAACTTTATTTAACATAACATCGGTTCAGGAATGGTACATATTACAAAGTTTACTAATTTCTTAGATGCTATATATAACTAATTACCTCCTAAATGTAGTGCAAATTGCATATTATGCCATGTATCATATCAAGGCACCCCACACTAGGTGAACCTGTACAGTGGGGTTACAGATTGTGTCGATAGTATCAGCGTAATATCTGCGTACTGTCGGAGTTTATTACCAGAAGAATAAGTAATATTGTGTAAATTTTTTCAATGTGGCAAGAAGCCATTTATAGATTCTCACGCGTTGTGACAAAATATTTGATTATTTTTTTTTAATCTATATTTTTAACGGGGTTTTTATCCTCTTGGATACGTCAACCCCATCGTACCTTATACAGTAATATACTTAATACTAAACTATTTTACTTATTAACACCTTAAAGGAAATCAGTGACTAGGGATCTTTTACCAAACTACAATTTTTTTTGCTAATTTTGACTTGGGACTCGCTAATATGGAACAAATCAGACCAACATCCATAACAAAATATTTGATTAATCAATATAATAATAATAATAGTTCCCAGACCGATTTCGGCCATGGTGGCCAATCTCAACAGAGACTAGCCAGCTGCGCAGGAGATATTATAGTGCACCAGTGTACGCGCGAACACAGGTGCACTCTCTTTTCCTTTTACTCTCATAACCCGATGGGACGGCAGACCGACACGACCGGAGAGCGATCAGGCGCAGGACCGACGGCGACACGTGCTCTCCGAGGCACGGGGGTGTTCCAACACCGCCAACTTCCAAACTCAGGGCTGTTATTATGATTTCTTTGTCAGTTAATATAATTCCCTCACCGCTTGTGTATCCGCCTCCGCGTACACTCGCACCACGTCCTCCGTACCGGACGGTCGCACGAACGATCGGCCGCTCGTATAGTTAGCGACCAACTCGTCGATCCTCGTCTGAACACCTTCAGGCGACGTGCATTTGCGTTCCGCGTCCGCTGTTGATATTGTGTTGCGGTCCTGAAATGTTTTATTTTTTTTTGTTTTATTTCTCACCGGTACCTTACAGCCAATTACTGTTTTTAGGAAAGAAATTACAACATAGTACACAATGGCAAACCGATAGCAATTTTCTCACGGCCGTTTTCAATAATGTATCAAAGATTATGGACAGATTATAATCTCAGATTTAATGACATTTAATTGTCAAAAGTCATAACAAAGGCTATCCGTCGACAGCATATTGAAATCAAAGTAAGTGCAAATAGATAGATTTGTCTGACTTTAGTAAGCAAAACAAGGGATAGATAGAATATTGAAACCGGCTGTTAGAGTGAACATGTTAATTTTAATACAACATAAAAAAAATATATCAGAACATATATCGTTATAAACTAACAGAGGGGCTATGTAAAATCATGTCGATATCTAATAGAAATGTATTGTGATTCTACACATCTGGCCAATTATAGAACTAGTCAGTTAACAACAAATCACAGCTAGTCATAACTACTATTAGCAAAGTGAGGGTAGATGGGTCGTGACGTCAATAACGGCCCTTTTCAATAATGTATCAAAGATTATGGATAGATTATAATCTCAGATTTAATGACATTTGATTGTCAAAAGTCATAACAAAGGCTATCCGTCGACAGCATATTGAAATCAAAGTAAGTGCAAATAGATAGATTTGTCTGACTTTAGTAAGCCAAACAAGGGATAGATAGAATATTGAAACCGGCTGTTAGAGTGAACACGTTATTTTTAATACAACATTAAAAAAGAAATAAATCAGTGAAAATATACATTGTTATAAGCTAACAGAGAGGCTATGTAAAATTATGTCGATATGTAATAGAAATGTACTGTGATTTTACACAACTGGCAAATTTTAGAACTAGTCAGTTAACAACAAATAACAGCTAGTCATAACGACAATCAACAAAGTGAGGGTAGTTGGGTCGTGACGTCATTAAGACGTTCGAGCACCAGGCGCAATCGGTACCAATGCACCCAGATACTGAACGCAACCCACTCTTTTATAGTACTTTGACGACAGCTAACAAATGACAAGAATTTGTGTACCAATCACGCCTTAACTACTGAAAGAATTTTGATGAAATTTTGTATGCAGATAAACTTTTAGCTGGATTAGGGGATGGTATCCCTTTTATTGGCGTGCCTTAGGAGAGGCTTTCGACTAGCAG
>LQNK01000237.1:600717-621942 GCA_001586405.1 Phoebis sennae
TACAATACAGTAAAAAAAAATACAAAAATGTTTGTCTAGTTTGACGTATCATGTCACGAGGGCTTCGTAATTTTCAAATTTCATTCACACAGATGCACGTGTATGTACGAGTAGTTTACGTCAACATCATCATCAACAACGTCTAAACGAACAATACGATTTATTTTACTACATCCATCCATATATATATATATGTAATTTTTTCTAATATTGAAATCATTCATATTGAAAAGATCAAGGTTTTATAAATTAACATTTTCTTAGAGAATCCAACCTAGCAACAACCAGCAAACAGTCATATATCGTACCTACATCAAACTATAACAGGCCATATGAGGAACAACCAAATGAATGCATAGTTTGCAATACATAAGTATGTAAGTATCAATATCCGATCCAATGCACTGCAGGTCACTTACTCAATTGTGACAGGAAGATGCGCCCACGCCGCGCCGCGTTGCATTTCGCAATTTCGCATCTCTATTCTAAAATAGACGAGCTGTTTTGTCACGTGTACGTTAGCTTTTAGATATATTCTGTATCGAATATGTTATGGGGAGTGCTCTGAGGAATTGTTCGAAGCACTACCAGCCGCACAGTTCCACCACTGCACATCATGCCGTAATCTTAACTTCCATCTACACCATCTGGATGGTTGGCGATCTACCACCGTGCGCTTCACTCGTAACTTCTTTCCTCGTACGGTGAAGCTGTGGAACGACCTTCCATCTGCGGTATTTCCGAACAAATTCGACATTGGGGCCTTCAAGAGACGAGCGTATATGTCCATTAAAGGCCGGCAAAGCATCTGCGACACTCACGGTGTTTCAGGTGTTCATGGGCGGCGGTGATCACTTAACATCAGGTGATCCACTTGCTCCTTTGCTTGATCTGCCATAAAAAAAATATATATTATCTCTCTATTATATTGAGTAAAATAAGAGAGTGCACCTGTATTCGCGTACATATAGGCGACCCGATTGGCGCAGTGGTTCAGCCATGGACTATTGCGCTGGAGGGTGTGGTTTCAATCTTCACGAGCAGAAAATTATTATGTGATGAACATTGTACTTTTATACTGTCTGGGTGTTCATTTATCTATAGTATGTATGTATTTATAAAAAAAGTTTGTTTAAAGTACAAGCTTTGCTTAGATGACGTTGTGTTAAATACCCAAGATTGCGACCAGAGAGGATATTATTAAATTTAAAAGTTTTTTTTAACGATCGAAAAAACAAAATGACTCAACAAATAGTTATTTTCAAATTTAGGTAAATGTACGCGACGCGCCCTAGAACATCAATGAATTCTCGGAAAAATTATAAATAACGAATCGCCGCTCGATACGTTTCCCTAATTTGTTTCTTGTAGATTCATATAATTAAATGTCTATATACGAATACGTGGAGTTTTGCTTCACGTTGTCGTGGATGGATCAATACGTTATTATCTACTATATAAATAAAAATCAAAGGTGCCCGACTGACATAGTGATCTATCAACGCACAGCCCAAACCGCTGGATGGAATAGGCTGCAATTTAGCGTGCAGATAGATGTTATGACAAAGGTATCCGCTAAGAAAAGATTTTGATCCCACGGGAACCGGGAAAACAAGATATATGCGGTTGAAACCGTAGCAAATCCAGTTACACTTTATTTGCAAAGGATCAATTTTCAATTGTCTTGTCTCTTCCACACATAAGACAAAAGAACGTACAGGCCGTACTCCTTATAAAAGTCGACGGCTCATGAATGTCACTTTCTTTATACGAATACTAGCTGAGCCCCGTGGTTCACCCACGTATATAGCCCGTTCCCGTGGGCTTTCCGAAATTAAAAGTATCCTATGTCCTTCTCATAGTCCTAAGTTACCTCCCTGCGAATTTTCTGTCCAATTGGTGCAGATCTCGAGTTATAAGTGTTGTAACAAACCCGTCTTTGTTTTATATATACGAATATTTGAGTAACATGAATGTGCGTAGTGATAATCATAGATACCAAATGTCGTTCTCCTGGTCCTAAGTTATCTCCCTACGAATTTTCTGTCCAATTGGTGCAGATCTCAAGTTATAAGTGTTGTAACAAACCTGTCTTTGTTTTATATATAGATAGATAGATAATTTATTTCTTCAGAGAACATTCACACAAAGACAAATTTACACTAAAATAGGCATTACAGAAAATAAAGTTGTAAGAGGGTATCGTGTTCTATGAAATGACCCTAGCTCAGCATAAAGAGGAAAGCAGGTGCACCAAGTAAAGGAAAATTTAAGGGAATAATACAGTTAATATAAAATAATAGAAAGCAACTATTAAATAATAATGAAAATAATTGGCATACGTATAAAAAGTTGTATAAATATCATGTTTTGTTTATATCAATATACGAATATTTTAGTTCACATAAATGTGCGTAGTGATAATCATAGATACCAATACATCGTTACGCACGGCACGCCTACACACAACGCAAACTCATTTAATCACCACTCCGATAACATTATAGGACACCAGACGATTAAATCACAAAAGATAACAATATTATCACAGATCGTTCCGGTTCAGACAATATTTAATAAACGCTTATTTCATTCGCCGACATTTATTTGCATTTGATAATTTTATAAGCATTGTATGCACTGCACTGACTGCTCGGTTGGCGCAGTGGATATGTCAGTGTCTATTGCGCCGAAGGGTGTGGGTTCGATTCCCACGGGTAGAAAATTATGATGTGATGAACATTGTAATTTTCCCCTGTCTGGGTGTTAATATCTATAATATGTATGTATTTCCAAAAAAAAGTATGTTTAAGTATGTCTATCAGTTATCTAGTTTCCATAGTACAAGCGTTGCTTAGTTTGGGACTAGATGGCGTTGTGTAAAATGTCCGAGGATATTTATTTTATTATTATTTTATATTTATGTATTTACGAGTATATACTTGATAGATTGTATTGTGACTTCTTGATGTAGTTATAATGTGTTAAGTGTTGAACTAAAAACTGTTTTACAGCATTACCACTGTTTATTAGTAACCTACCTGATGTGAAATTTCTGAAACCGATTGTAATTAAATAAAGTTTATTAATAATATTAGTGGTAATAGTGTAAAACAGTTCTTAATTCAATACATTGTATTTGTATCGAACTAGCTTTTTTCCACGTTTAAACTGCGAGATAAAGCTTGACCTATACATGATTCAGATCATAAACTATTAGTCAAAATTAGTCAATAAATGTTTGTTAAATTTAATCATGTATAGTTACAAACACATAAACAGCAAACCTTTTTGATCTTTTAAATTTTATAACAAACTTCGTTCCCGTTGCATTATGTTATATATATAGCCTGTAAAATATAGCCTATGTTACTCGTACATAACTTGAATGTAGAAAGAATTTTTAATATTGGTCCAGTAGTTTTTGAGCGTATTCATTACAAACAAACAAAGTTTTCCTTTTTATAATATTAGTGTAGATATTTTTTCATCAAAATTAGCAACAACCTATAACGGGTAGTGGATATTAAACTTATGGGTATAATAATTGATACATACGATTGATATAAACTAGCTATAATGATATATTTAGTTACAATGTATTGAACGGGTTACTGCCAACAGCACAATTTGAACTAGTATAACGGTCATAAAGCTTTACACTAACGTTAAAAGAAATAGGTTAAGCGCGAAAGCCCGAACCAAAAAGATACATTGGTATAGATAGCCGAATGATCTATGTCGCATTCCAAATTTAAAACAAAATACTAAAAGTTTTTTTTTATTCTGGAGCAGGCAAGTAGAGCATCCGGTGCAGTTGAAATAAACTAATAAGTCTTTATCATAGACAATATTAATATTATTACAGCGTGACCCAAATTAAATTTGTTCTGTTACCCACAATGGTAAACCCTTAAGCTTCTTTGTCAAAACTATGAATTTATTACGCGAATAAAAAAATATTGATTTGCTCCGAATTGACAAATTGATCACCCTCAGCATTTTTTGGGAACTCAAAAAATGGTGTTTGAGACGGTGTTAGAAATCCAATAAAGGTGGTTTTAAAAATATTTCTACAATTCCTCGAAACTCTCTCCAAAATATGACACAAGACAGTAAATAATCCAAGTCAATTCCTCAGTACACTCCCCAAAACCAATGAGCCATCACTCGTAATGAATAAAACTAGAAACTAACCGACAACCTTTATCACACAACGTCTTGCCCTAGTTACCTTAAGCATTTCGTATTAAAAGAATCCCGCTAATGCTAAGCGGATCAGACCATCGGAAGACGTCGTAACTTAAAGGTCACTATAAAAATTGTACAGGTATGCGAAAATCGATTTAGTACACATCGAATTAAGGTCGATGTGACTATGTTACGTAAGCGTTAGGGGCATTAGAAATTGCTATGCAGTAATGCATTGATAATTACTCGCTAAGCCTTTTAGTCTTTTGTAATTTAGTTGGCGACAATTGGGTCAGACTTGCATCAGGGAAATAAATAGATATGTTTACAGTAGGTCATTGTATAAACTGTTTTTGCTTGTATTTTTTGCAATAAATAAATAACGGACCATATATTTTATTTTTCTAAAACATTAAGACTTTAGGACGTTTGATATAAACACAAGGAAGTGAAAATCTTTTGCTTTTTCTGCAATAAAAATACAAGCTAGGATTGCTAGGGCAATTCAAGCTCTAAATCATTAAAAAAGTATCGACATATTATTATATAAGAAACAAACAAACCTTTTAATAAACCTTTTGTTTATAACGAATTAAGAGCTTACTCCAATAAAAACAATAACGCAAAACCTACTAGACAACTGTTGTAATACAGAAATTCCAAATTCACAAGATTATTTAAAATTTCTTGCTTACAGGGGTTCCCAATCCCTCTCTGCAGAGGACCACTTTTACATTATTATTATCAGCATTTACTACGTGGTCCACGTAGTAAACAATACGTAAAAATGGTTCAAGCGTAAATTGCAATTTAAAACCTTTTGCAGCCTCCAGTTTTAGGGTTACAACTAACACACACAATAACTAGCTATATTTTTTTTACATTTTTTAAGTCTTTGCCAATTTATATGAATCTACTAATCAATGAAGCGATATCGCGTACTATACATGTGACAATAATAGACAACTATTTTAGAAGTTGGTCACAAATAACTCGTGAGTCACTCACCATTTTTACACCTGGATCGTATGACCGCCAGCAGGCCCATGCGGTAGACGACATGCTCCAATAAATTGGCTCTGGAAAAAATATATTAATGTTAAAATGCAGCATAATAGAAACCCCATTGTAAGTTTGTAAAAAGAACTGATCACACTCATTATTACAACATTTCTAACAAATAAAAAAATAATTTCATTTCATTTCATTAAAAAGAAATAAATCCATATTAACGATATTTCGAACAATTTACCTATATTAAGTAATTTTAGAAAGGGAAAAAGTTTGTTTGTTTAAACATGCTAATATTCGAAACTAGTATCTCGTTATTTTAAAATAATACATATAGATATAAACATACATAAAATAATTAAATATACATAAAATGACTGATTATTGTATGTAGGTTCATGAGAATAGGAATAGCCAATAAACCATCTTCCTAAACCCATTGGTGTTCTTTTTACAATTAATTTTAGTATATTTGGTTTAAATCTATATAACACCACAAAAAGTAACAAATAATTCTTATTTAGGGTAATTAGGCAATATTTCATCTAATTACTTAGTACTAAATGAAATCAGAATGCATTTGTATAATGAGGTATGATGTAACATTATGATTCATAACAACAAGCAATTATTAAATGAAAGCTAAATTGCTATATTAATCACAAACATTCATTTTAAAAATAATTTGAGGTAGAATTTGTCTCAATATTTTATTCTCTCTATTTCAAAACACGCTAGATGTAACTTCTGTAATATTATTAAAAAATAAAGAAAATAGATCAAAAGCTGTTAAAAAAAATCCATTCCAAATATATGCTTACATAGCTTCTACGTGCGGTTTCACTTGCACTGAATGCTATAAAATGTATCCTACCAAATTTAACTTAAAGCCTATTTGTATATGAAATTTCATTTAAATCAGTCAAGTAGTTGCAGCCTGAATGACACACAAACATCTAAACATTCACAAGAACTACATACAACTACAATTTTAATATAAAATATAAATATTGTAATTGATAAAAATTTTAATTAAAATATTTTTCATAAAATTATTTTCAAATAATTTTCCGTTCCTTTTACAACATTCCTGTATTTAAAGCAAGTAATAATAATAAATAAAAAATAATTTATTTCACCGTATTTAAATTATACAATTCTTATTATCGCAAAATAAACCTGTGTTACAACAACCAATGCCTTTACAAGCATTGCAAGTGAAATTCAGTTTCCAATTATAAACTAAAGATAATACAAAGATTATCTCAAATAGCTACATTTATTTCCGTATTCCACCTTCTTAAGAGGACTTCCCAATAAATAAAAGTATTTTGATAAGATACATCATAAGAGCTTGGCTATTGGCCAAGATGTTTCAAGCCACTTCCATACTAAGTGTGTTTTTATGGTATCGTAGTGTTTTCTTTATCATAATTTAATGAGAATGGTTAAAATCAAAGACTAATTTGTGGTTTTGTTTTGAGTTATGTAAGTACTAAGTCTTCACTATTAAAATAATATAAAGGTTTGAACTTTTTTTCTATATACAAGGCAAATACTGAAAAATATAGCATAATCTTAATCATGTCAGCAAAAAAAATATAAAGATAACAAGCATCTAAGGTTGTATTTAACACCCTTTTAAATGTGACGCCTTAAGCGTGCCCCTGAATCATCCCCCCAGGCCTAGGCCTAGAATAGATTTCTTTTGTTTGAATTGAATATCCTCTGACACTACTGATTATAAAAATTTTATAACCATTGGAATTCTATATTCATCCTTGATAAATATAGGCTATATAACATTACACTATAGAAGCAAAGTTGTGCAGACTATCTAGTAATTTATAATTTGGTAAAAATTGTTTTAACAGATGAGTCAAATTTATACACATAATATAAAGTAGACAGGTATATTTCTCCATTTATTTGAATGCATTATGCTCAAGAAATACTGATCTAATTTTAAAAATAAAGACATTTCATCAAGGAAGCCTATACGCCATATAACATTATACTACACAAACAATGTTACATGAAACAGTTAGTATTCTGTGTTTTATAAGATACTTATCAGTTCTTCCCTCGTACAAACTAAAGTTATGAAGATTTGAAGATAAACTTTGGCAATTTATTATTCCTGAGTCATTTACTATTTGACATTGTTCTATTCATACATAAATATTTGCATAAAAAGTACATAAATAAAAAAGTCAAAAAAGTAAAAAAATACTTTGTATTAAATAATATTATTATCATAGCATACTGTATTTTATATTGTCACTTTTGGTTATTTTGTAAAATGTCAGTCAGGGGACTTTGACCCAAATATGGTCATATTATTGACATAACATATAACTATAAATGGGAGTCTGTATTCTATATAGTTCATTAGTTATATTACAGATTAATTAAATTCAATGTCAAAGGTGCATATGCAATTAACTTGCAATTAATTATAGTAGACTTTGTGTTTATTATAGTTAGTTATTAGATAAGATAATTTAGATTTTCAGAAATGAATTAAAACTTTTTAGCTATTACCCTGCAGTAAAGTCATTGACCAGTGTACAGGAGACTTCCCGTTATAAAATATTTATTGGTGACTCATGACTTACTACCATCAACGAACGTAAAAGGATATTGTATCCTTTAACGCATTTGCTTACGTGACACATTCCAACAGCACATATGTCTCTAATATTTGGCCCAGTTTTGCAATATTTAACTGCCGCTGATGGAAAATACGCTCTTATTGATTCAATACTGCAGTAGGTACAACGAAAATAGTTACTCACTTTGTTCGGAATCCGGCAGTTCCGTATTGTATGAAAATGTCTGTTGTTTTTGGATGCATTTCTCTTGCGAACGCGTACACGACTCGTAAACTACTCGGCGGCATTCTCTCCGGTTTAATTATTTTATAAGGCCGCGAAACAAGTCAAGCACAATCACTTGGAATCAACAAACGAGATTTCTTCATTCCCGCTTTGACAACGGTGGATTGATTACGAAAATTCGTGGAATGTCAAACTCAAATAGCAAATGTCAAAGATAGTATTTATAATCCGATAAAATGAAAATAAATGAACGATAAGCTAATTTTAAACATGTTTATAGCCATTTTATTTGGTGGTATAGTATATTGTCTTAAACTGTCAAATCATCATGTTTCCGCTATATAGCTAAAGATGGCGTTGTAAAGTATTATAGGAATAACTATTCAGCAATAGGTGGCGTTAACGTAGGCATAGTACAATTCCACTATTGTCCACTAGATGACACTTGAATATCAAATAAACAATCAAAGGAATTCCATTTTTAATAGACTTAAAAAACTCAATTCTGCTGATTTTATTTTATTTATAAACTATAATTTAACTAATTTTTAGCATTAATTTTTTCGAGTAAATTTTTACGCATACATATTATTATGTTTGATTTTATTGATTTTGGATCTTATTAAACCAAAGACAAAGAATCGCAAGTTTAATGCAAATTTACTGTTCATAAAACGTACTTAAATAGCACATGGAATATTACAATTTTACATGAATAAATGATCTATTAGATTAACATGAAAGATTCAGTGAATGGTAGAGCTTGCATTAATTAAAACGTGGCATATTGCCAAACGGAGATAGCCATTCAAGTATACACATCAAAGTAAATTAATTATGATCTAGTAATCGTAACGTGTCTCAGACAGGCCAATTAAATATATGACAGCGATAATTTATATTGAGAATCTACGTTGGATAATAATATGGACTACAGATCTAATTATAAAGTTTATTAAATAATTCTGGGTCAACTGTACATCGTATGCTTTTATTTTATCTATGTTTATTTGATTAAATATTCCCTTAATAAAATACTAAACGTTCTAAAATGTTAAAAATGTCGATTTACAATAAATTGACGATAGGTACGTATTCCTTTCTTTTAAGGTTGCCTAGGACTCTTATATTGTTTTTTTATTAAAGAAACAAAAGCTTAAGAGTGTTATCACTACAAAATAGTTACTCTACTTTTTCTCAAAAAAATAATTTGTTCAAACTTAAATTTGACTACCGGATTTGAATCAAATATACCGCGACTATTTTAATACCTAATTATATAATTTTCATACCAAGATTCTTCTTTAAAAGAATATCATTTCTTATTTTCCTAGAACTAATTGTGTATCTTTAGAGCATTAGTGTTACTAATTCCGCAAACCACCATTAAATCAATTAGAAAGACGACATGTGTCCTTATTTATCTAAATTAGAACAAGCGCAGTTAATTTGTTTCTTAAATTGACAACATTTGTTCGTACGCTAAGGAATATGTTATTTTGGTATTTAATGATATTGTTGAAAGAGATTTTAATAGCCTATATTTAATTATTGTAAGTGTGTTTGAAAGTAGAAAATAATTAGATAAATAGGTCAGAAAATAATCAGAAGAATAGGTAATGATTTTGTGAAATTATTATTTCAGAAGAAGTATTCGTGTTTTAGAGAGAGTAAATTTACACTCAAATAATTTGAATGTTTTGTTATGAATCTACATCATATAGGTATATCCATATTACCAATTCTTAGAAATTAGATACTTAACTAAAGCTTGACGTCTACATATCCGCATCATACGGATAAAATTTTCTATTGGATCAGATACATTTTATACCGAATTGTGGATATTTAGCATAATACTCTTTTTATTTTAATATCTATACAAATAAGTTATATTTTTAATAATCAGTTTTATCAAATTCTATTCTTATTCTTCTTCTCATTTTGAAATCGTATGTTTGTTGAAATTCCAGATTTAAACGGTCACGCAGTTAAACGTTCCAAATTTAAAAAGTTGAAACGTCAACCAATTACTTAACTACCATAGACAATAAATCACAATTACGATATCCGTCAATCCGCACGCATGAGCGCGACTAACTAATTAGCTAATTAGTACAAGTCTGCAGTTCTGAACCGAAATAAATTGTCTATGGGCCTTATTAATAACTTGAAATCTCGTGCGATCGCCACACTGTTATATAGTTTATTTAGAGTTGTCGTGTCAAAGCATGTTTTATTTGAATTTTAATGTAGACATGATTTCATACAGCTACAACGAAGTATGCTACTTTTTTCCCCACATGTAATCTAACTATTCACGTACAAAAAGGTACATTATAAAATAAAAATTAAAAACCCTCGAAATCGTTTTTGTCTTTTTTAACGTTAAGCGAAATTATAATAATTGAAAACTACCAAATAGATTTTAAATACCACTAACCATATAATGAGATTTTTTTATTTAAATCAAATACACATTTTATTTCAATTGAAAATATTTCCTAATACGCGGTTCATGAGGAAAGCTATTCGCATAGCCCTTTTTAATATTAGCTTGAATACATCATATTAACTAATTTAAAGTATTGTTGTGTTGTAAAGATTTCATTGTCACTTTTCCTGTAATTCATTCACATTATATGCATACTTTCGAAGTTAAATATGGAAAGTGATTGATTTGAATTAAATTATTTAGCACGTATGCCTGAAAAGCGTGGGAATGAAGGAAGGAATTACGGCGGGAAATAAATGACGGAAGACAAGAATGAACAGCGCTCTCGTATTCATTTTGCATCTTGCATGAGTGTTACAATACAAGCATAGGTATTGTTTTGAGAGCTGAAAACTTGTCTGATGCCTCTCATCGACATGGAACTGTAGACATAGATGGATTGAAAGTAGTCTATATGTTATTCCGAATCATATATTATTAGTTTCATCACAATCGGCTCAGTACTTTTTTAGTGTAAAAAGTAATAAACATAGGTCCATGATCCATTGGTCCAGCCTCACAAACTTTCGGATTTAGGTATAAGTAATTAATCTATACTAATATTATAAAGAGGAAAGATTTAATTTTTCTTTTGTTTGTTCGTTTGAATTGAATAGGCTCTGCAACTACTGGACCGATTTGAATGAGTTTTGTGCAGAGATTCTTTGAAACCCTAGGATAACGTAAAATAACGGGAGAAACACGTGGGTGAAACGCGCTAGTCGAAAATAAACAATTAGTTTTTAACACCAGTCTTCGGGCGGTCTAAAAATATAATGATAAAATCACTTTTTACTTCCCTATAACCCAATTCCGACTAAATAAATCAAAATCCGTATCTTTACTTACAATTATAATAAAGCGCGATTCGTATTATACAGATACGATACGAAATTCGAAGTATCATTTCTGTAATAGGCAACGTTAATGGTTATATGAACAACCATTATATTGAGACCTCCCATACATCTTGTATACTGAAATGAGGGATAAATACTGCACACTATAATGAACCTTATACCTGGTACATAAGATTGATTTTCCTTTGGGTTGGGATATGAAAAAGTATGAAATTTTCCTAAGATTATTCGATTGAATGTTAAAAGCTCTTTGGCTGGTGAACATTAAGTTATTTAGACGTTTCGCTATTATCTTACTATTAGTAGTTTTATTAATTCCATTTATTGTAGATATCGGTAGCGTAATGGGCGGTAATTTGGCTATTCCATGTGGTTTATGTTTTAATAATACCTACGTGATAGTTGTGGTAGTTCAAGGACTGACTATGGTTGTCTTTATTTGTTTAGTTTTATCTAAATCTATAAGAATATAATAAAGAGGGAACCTTTGTATTTTTGTATGTTTGTATTGAATAGGCTCAAAAACTTCTGGACCGATTTCAAAATTTCTTTTACCATTACTTAGAGGGATTATTACTTAGGGCTATATTTATGTTTTATCCCGGAAAATAGATAGTATATAATATTATGCTACGGGAGCGAAGCCACGCGGATCAGCTAGTAGTTTTATAAAGAAACTTTATTTCTTCTTATAGAATAAGAAGGCGAGGGCTAGTTATATAAACAAAATAAATATTTTCTAAATTTTCGGGGTTTTTTTTAGATTAAGCCTCAGTACTCGCCAGCAAGGGTTATAGTTCCATGTCGGGCAATAATAGGGACTCATAAGAGAGTTGTAAAAATAAACAGATAGAATTACCAAAACGTACTTATTTGTCCTTATACATACTCATAATAACTGTTACTTACTACTATTTTTATTCTGTGTAAAGCAAGCCATCAGTTAGTGACTTTTTGTGTCCTAACATATTTTTTTTAGCTTTTTTTGAATTTTCTGCTCACGACCGCTGCATTATCTCTCGCATTACATTCGGAGTATTACATCAATCTTAGATATTTCTCCTTATAGGTATTTAATTGATGACGAAATATAAATTTTATATGGATTTTCATTACTAAATAAGTTCTATCTATATCTTTACCTCTTTTTCTGTTAAGCTATTCGATATTCCAAGAACAGCATTAAGGAACCTTTAGCTTGTCAGTAAGTGAAATTCTTTCAAATCCACCGTGAAGGCAAACCGTGAGATGCTCGATACTCTAATGAATTATACGTTAGCGTTTATTGTCCTTAAATAGACTACATACGAAGCGTTTGAACAACCGTTTTATTGTAGGTATGGAAAAATTCATGTAATTTATTTTGATAAAGGGACTTGTTGACTTCATTACGAATGTGCAAACCTATGTTATTTGTGTAAATTGTTTCACATTCATCTAAAATAGCAAAGATAAACATACCTTTACCTTTTCAGTAAGTAAAATTCTTTAAAATCTACCCTGAAGGCAAGCAATGAGATGTTCGATACTTCATTAAATTGGACATATTGTTCACAAGCTCCCTCTTTCATTTCAAATATACAATTAATTATATCTGATTGTAATATTCTAGTGTCCGTCATTTATACTCATAAGTTACTCATATAACGTATTTCATTTCATTTCCTTCTAGGTAGAAAGCCGAAATTTTCACACAATATGTATTTACGTTGCCCGCACTTGTCTGGTTTTTATTATTATTATAATTTCACTATTGCATTCCGACTGTATGTTTGTATGTAACTGAGTCCGTAGACTTTAATACCTAAAAAATTTAGCCCTCAAAATGGTAAAAAATCCTTCTACTTATTCTCTACTAGCTTTCCGCCCGCGGCTTCGCCCGCGTGGACTACAAATTTCTGTACTTACTTTGTGAATTTTCGAAGTGACAGACAGTGTTTCAATTTTGTGAATTTTTGGTATGACAATTTTTAAGATTTAGAAACGTACGTTTGTAAAAATATATCTAGTAAAAGGTTTAAGTTCGAAGTATATCCTACATTAAATATATAACAAAAGTGTCACTATTCAGTTTTATATAATTCTATTTTAATTTTTTTGCAAAATATTGACATTTTGGAAATCTGTCGTGTACTCTCAGAATAAAAGAGTTGATGTTTCCATGGATTTAACACATATTTGCTTGAGGACGCAAACAATATCTTCTGCATGTTGGTTAGTCTTTGTTGTGATTAGCCACCATTATAGTAATCTACTTTCGAAATTTTTGATAAGGCTACATTTATCAATAAAAAGTGCTTTAAATAACACTTAAAAGATCAAATTTAATGTACCTTCGCGCATTGATGATGTGTTTTGATGGATCACTTTGAACCTTCATATATTTTTTATTTGTTAGCCGATTTGAATGAAACAAACACTAAAACCTCCGGGGGGCTAGCCGTAATACATAATCGAAAACTGTATTTAAATCGGTTAAGCCGTTTCGAAGTTGACTGCGTACAAACGCCCGACAAACAGACAAACAGACAAAAATTCTAAAAATCATTGTTTTGAGTTTAGAATCATAAATGAAACACGAAACACTAATTTTTTCTTGAAAATATTAAATGTACAGACACGGCTAGTCTACGATTTGTTTATATGTATAGATTATAAATCTTTTCTGTCCGTTCGCATCAGCCTTACGTACATTATGGCAACACGGAACCGTGCCGGTGGTCTTCATGTATGAGACCTCTATTATAGACTCATATTTGAACCCAGTGGTTATGCTTTAAACCGAATATTCTGTTAGAGTTTTATGAAATACTAGTAACAAAGAATTTTGAGGACGTCTATCAAAGGGAATTGTTTTAATGCCTTTTTCTATTGTGTGAAAACATTTTAAATCGGTTCGAAACGGATTATATTATTGTGTAAAAGAAAAATTACTCTCAGATAAAGAAGAAAAACTATAAAAGTGGGTAATTAAAAAAAGATTCTCAATGGACTACAGTTATCTTTTATTTTATTATAAAAAGAAAAAAAAAACAAAATAATAAAAAAGAAATGTACAAAAAATACACACACACCAAACTTGTTACTTATATATAACAGTAAAAAAACAATTTCATCAATATTTCAAAAACATATTCATATGAATATGTTTTTTATACGTGTTTCATTTTTATTTTTATTGCTGAATTAATGTCTTTTCCTTCCTTTCTAAATATTTTAAAAGTGAACACTGCACGAAAAATCAAACAACTCAATAATAACAACAAAAAATCATTTGATACGTGATCAATAATTAAAAATCCTTTTTTTAACAGTTTAAATGGCAATATTGAAAGCATACTTAACAACAATATAACGAGAAAATAATTGACTGTGAACCAGTTTTTAAAATTCTT
Source organism: Phoebis sennae (assembly GCA_001586405.1). Classification (NCBI taxonomy): domain Eukaryota; kingdom Metazoa; phylum Arthropoda; class Insecta; order Lepidoptera; family Pieridae; genus Phoebis; species Phoebis sennae. The sequence continues at coordinate 615,509 of LQNK01000237.1, forward strand.
CATATATTACGTGCAACTAGATATTTCTGAGATAAAACCATATTCTTAAATGCGATGATAAGAGCCAATAGGAAACCATTATAAGCCCGTTCCGATTCGATATACTATAAATGAATGGGAACAATTATTTCTGAACAATCTTTTCTTTGCTTCGGGTAACACTGGTGTGAGATGGAGGGACTTTAAAAAAATATGATTAAGGTCGATATTCATATACGCTGTTATATTGACGTTATTTTAATAGGGTGAAGGGTGGGGTTTTATTACATGAGTGACAGCGTTTTTTGTTATACTTTGTAGAGTTGTATCTATGGATGTGGTAACGTAAATATATTGGTATTAACCATAATCATTATTCTTGCATATCAGAAAGAACAATTTCAAAACAATACACAACCATATATAAAACAAAGTCGCTTCGCGCTCTTCGCGATATTAGATCTTCAAACTACGTAACGGATTTGATGCGATTTTTTTGAAATAGATAGAGTTATTCTTAAGGAAGGTTTATAGCTAGGTATATAACATGCTGTTTTAACATATACCTAAGTCTGTATAATCATCATACATCATGTGATTTTGAGATAATAGGAAAGTTTTTTTAGTAACATCATTGATGTAAAATTTAGGAAATGAAATTTAAAGTTAATCATAAGAATTTATTTAAACTATAGTAGGATAATTAATTTTATTATTTTTAGTTTATTTTCACTTTAATAAAATAATTATACAAATTACTAAACAGTACTAGGAAAATAAGATAATAAGACGCAAAGCATGGCTTGGTCTTTGTTAATCGCTCTTAAAACTCTCTGTTCCCAGCATCGCGACCTCTCCCTAATGTCGGCGAGATGAAAGCGGTCGGCGCGTTTGAGATGCGTATTGCGGCGTAATTAGGAGTGGGGTAATAAGAAGCGACACAGCCAGTGCTAATCGTAGCGGCTAAAATGATGCTTATTCAGCTAGGGAGCGTTTAGATTATATAGTATTGGAGCTAAGATGTTTAGTTAGTTCTCACGGTTGACACAAAATACATGTTCACTATCTACATATATAGATGGTGCCATCCACGACGACCCACCAATTTTTGAATTTGGAAATGTTTTACTATGATCGCAATACTTTGTCCTGATTAGTCAAATATTTCAGTGTGCGTGTGCACACACGGGTAATGAGTGTGTATCTATAGAACTTATCACAAGCGGAAGCTTGCATACACATACTGTCATCGCTTGAGAATAGTGGGGCGCGTCTTCATGGATGAATTTATCTATACCGCGCTTGAGAAACTCACACATAGTCAACCCTCACTGACATGATATTTCGGGTCACGCACAGACTGTGACCTGTGTCACCGTTTGAGAGCGCCTGTAAACTTCTTTACGCAAATCTTAAAATGTTATTTTGTTTAAGGCTTTTCTGAGTTCTTCCTCAGTTGTTCAGGATTGCCAGATACAGTCTCATCATTTCCTGCAGATATGTGGTGTACGAACGAAATCAGAGTTTTAGTCTTCGGTCCTTCGGTCACTTTGAGAAAAATGTAGTATTTTTTCATTCTGGGACAGCAAAGTAAAATTACTGAACAAATCCGGAAATACCGGCCATCTTGCAACCCTAGTTGTGTTCAGAATTATATATATACCTAATATTAAGTTATTTCTCATGGGTGACTGCTGAGACACAAGATAGGTATAGAAGACAACCTGCATAGAAGCTCGACTTTTAGATGCATCTGTTCTGAGGTAGAGATGCCTATTGACTATTGCGTGTTAGTCGTAGAATGTAGTAGTTTTAATGAAGGTTCTCGCCTAGGGACAGGCCGGGAGGGGCAGCTGCCTAGTAATGGACATTTGAAAACTAAAAAATCCCTCATAACACATTCGTAACGTCTGAAAGGTACCTACGTCAAAAAGAAACATACGACATTTTATTATTAAGTACAAAATCTTATGTTTATATTGACTATCCACCTCTTTCTTATTACATTTTTAGTGCTATTTTACAAAACATTTGACAATTCATATAAAAAATCACATTTGTCATTTTTAAAATAATTTCTGGCCATCAAAAGTTTCCCAAACAACATTTTAGTGACCGCTCGATCATTTCAACCGAAAATGAGTCAGGCGTTTCAAATGAATCTGAGTTACTTCGCTTAAACAAATCTCTCATTTAATTTAATTTACGCTCGATTAACTCCCATGATGGACTGAGCGATTCAAGATTTGGAAGACTTTACTGCCGATTTTCGCTAATTTGTTTGTAATATTGTAAGTTTATTTATTTTCCTAGTCCCCTACTAATATTACAAATGTAGTACGGTCTGTTTGTTTTTTCTCGTATCCCTAAACCGCTGAGCCGATTTGAATGAAATTTTGAACAAAAATTGTAAATCTACTAATAGGACAAACCATGGCTGAAACCGCAGATAAGTATTATTAGAAATCAACCTCTACTAAAAATCTCTAGATTAAAATAGTAGTGTTATTAAAAGAATATAAATATTAATTATTTACATCATTCTGAAATTAAGTATCCACTAAATATTATTTACTGGCAGTTACGGAATTTTGGCGTAGATACAAGCTAGTTAATAAAAAATTACGCGTATATATCGTATCAACAAAGTTCCGATAGTCACCATACACGTTGACATTTATCTGTCCTTTCCCTTCATCGATAATCATCACGACACTGATGACAATCTCACATTCCTTGTCAATTCACACCTCATAACGAACGCTTAACATTATTGATGGACTTTTGAAATCTCAATACGTATATAAATTTTATTTCCATTACCTGCTCAGATAGTCAATTTATTTTGGGAATACATTGAATAAGCAATGTATTAACCATTACGACATATGAGGTCTTCAAACTATTGAAGAGAATTGATTAAAAAGCTATCTATCTTTTGCGCGCCATAAAAGAACCTAAATATGACATCCGTCGATGACAGATGACCGAAAAGAATAACAATATTACTGGACGATTTTAAATAAAATTGAACTCTATGGTCGTTGGTGAAAAAAGGGTTTCAAACGATGCCTAAATACAGAGGCGCTAAAAGGCGAATTCCATATTTAAATTTACTTTGGGCGACATCGGTGTGTTGACACAAAGATAAACTGTTTGTTCGAATTTCAAATTTAAAATTGAATGTGAAAATTAGCGGTAGATAGCAACTCGTCTACCTGTGTTGGCTGAAATGTTAAGTGGATGATTCATTTTGTTTACATTCAAATTTAAGACTTGAAACTTTAAGTGCATTGGTGTGTTTTGAAAAAACCGTTATTGTTGTAGGTGTTCCATGATTTTAAAAGTAAATTACACATTCTTTCAATAATTATCTTTATTGTACATGTACTACTGTGCTCTATATTTTTTTCTTTCTTGACAATGAGCAAGCCGTCATGAGCCGTGTCGGATGGTCCCAACTATTGACAACTAATAGTGCGACTAAATGCTTCACGCTTGACAGTTCTAAACTTTTTGTGTTATTTTTGGAGATCGCTGCTTTATTTGCGTTTTTATGTACGTTTAATTTTGGTTTTGCTATTCAATGGTCTTTCGATAAATTTGAATTTAAATGTAGTATAATAGGGTATGACATAGACAAGCCGATGGCTGGCGTTACACTTTATTTATCATTTTTTACTATTTGTCTTTTATTTTATGAATTCGATGTTCACCTAAATGATACTGAAAAATATTTACCTAAATATAATTCACCTAATTGCACTGAAAATTGACTCAATTTTGAAAATATTTCATAAATAAAAATAGTATACACTTTCAGGCTTTCTGATTTTTAAGACATTTCCATAAGAAGGTAAGTGGAATTGTAGCCATTAACTACAAATATATTAAAAAAAAGAAAATATTAAGATATTTACAGTAAAATCTTCTTCTTCTTTTAGTTTAATGGCTAGAAGTAAAATCACAATGCACAGTAACAAACTTCGATGATTCTTGAATGCACGTCATACAAAAACCCACCCTTTGTTGCAAACAGATGTTGCAATAATCATAGGTTAAACTCAAAAGGCGCCAAAACTGACACTCCTCTACAATTCTATTATTGTCTATGCTCAAATCGATTAGCCCACACAGTGTGTTGCCAACAAATAGAGATGTAAAAAGTAAATTTGACAGATATAATGGATACCGCAAATGATAGTTCATAACGCCCTTGGGATGACGCTTCCGGTTTTATAATTTAGTAATGTAGCCATTTCTCACGTTTATATTTTACATAGATTAAAAAAATGACATCCCTTCGATCCTTTGCCTATTTTCGGCAGGAGATTCTTAAAATTTCCGGAGTTTGATGAATTTTTCATAAAATAGTATTTATTACTATAACTACTCTTAGTTATATAGCAAAGTTTTCGTACATAATTTATGTATTAAAATGGGCTCTAAGGTTTTTAAAAAATATCTATTGACTACCTACTGATTCTACTAGTATAATAAATGCAAAAGCATGTGAGGATGTATCTATGTTTGTTACTCTTTCACGCAAAAACTACTGAACGGGTTTGAATGAATGACTTGGTATACATGTAGGTAAACCGCGGCTAGTTTATGTATATTTTGCAGACTACAATATTTGTTCGTACATAAAAGCCGGTATTATTAAGCATCTAAGGTATGAGTGACGGTTATTTAAATAAATAATTAACAGTGTGTTCTCATTTATATTAATAACACGTAAGTAGCGACACATGTCACTCTTTCTATAATAGATTTAATAGTCGACGTCTTTACACAATTAGTACAAGTATGAACTAAAGAATAAGTAGAAATTTACTCTTTCTTGAATGTATATATTTGTTAACCGTTTTACTACAATGGCTGAGTTGTGCATTTCAACATTTTTGTATGTAAAATAGTAAATACTGTAACAAAAATATTCCTTTTATTAAGACCACTTATTTTAGGAATAAAAGATAATTGGTTATGGCCATCTTGTAATCTTATATCATAAGTGTTTGCCCCTAAAAATAAATTGGTTATTGCCCAATATGCAAATATATACTTCTTAACTTATAAAGAGCAAGATATATACTTGCTCTTTATAAGTTAAGATGCAAATATATACTTCTTAACTTATAAAGATTTGTTTTTTCCTGTTTCTTTGATCTGACTCCTAGTTTGTTTGTTTTGAAAGTTATTTTACAATTGGAATCCCACATTATTTCTGATGAACAAAGTAACATGCTATGGGAGTGAAGCTGCGAACCAGCTAGTACTAACAGTAAAACTGCCCAAAACCCTCCTTTGTATTGCCACCAATTCTAGAACTTTCTAAACCGATCAGATAAATCAACCTTGCTCACGTGTGACCACCCGCATCCATGCTTATTACGATTTATGTTTCACCAAATTGAGACGTGTTATAATGACCGCCTCAAATTTGCCGGTTTCGCCGTGAGGGACGGAGATTTGATACCGGATAAAATATTATGTGGTATTTGAATGGATTGTTTTTTGGTGAAAGAGAAGTATGTGAATCGTGTGATAAATAAAATAAAAATATTTATTGCGATAAAGTTTTTACAATTAAAGAATAGAAAATTAAAACTAAAATAATAATAAATATTTATGGCAAGAAGCGATGACTCAGCATTCGCTTGCTGATCGTGTCTAAACTTTTATAAATGTACGATTGCAATGCATTGTTATTAGTTTCACTTGTTTTGAGAAAGTAGGGTAAAATAGAATTTTATCATATTTACCTAGCTTGATTGACAAACAGCAGCTGGAGAAAGCATTTATAATTCGTTAGGTACGTATAAGTAATTATAAATTCACAAACAATTTTAGTAAACACAAAGAACATTATATTAAGGGAGATGTTTGAAAAACGGCCTTCATTGGATGGTATCCAGGTTTCATAATCCAGGTTCGAAAAAAAATTGAACAGTATTACTACATCAAAGTGATCTCACGTGTATCAAATCAACAATCCACAACACAAATACCCTCATATCCCATGCATTAGACGTTAGAACCAAGTCAGACCCCTAATGACTGCAGCTATAGTTAACACGCTTCCGTTTACAATTCCAACTAATATTAAATATAGGGGAATACGAATGATACAAATTTGTTATTCGGAAATTGCAGGTTGCCCTTTGTGGTAAATAAAAACTGGAATAACGTTAGGAATACGGATTTACGTTTCAATGTTCTATCTATCCCTTGTTTTGCTTACTAAAGTCAGGCAAATCTATCTATTTGCACTTACTTTGATTTCAATATCCTAACGACGGATACATTTGCTATGACTTTTGTGTATCTAGTGTCATATAATTTGACATAACAATCTATCCATAATCATTGATACATTATTGAAAATGGCCGTTAAACAAGGGTAATGATACATGGATATCATACAGCTATGATCCTTGATCCTTGCATCTAGG
>LQNK01000237.1:625282-644229 GCA_001586405.1 Phoebis sennae
GGGACCGCGCCGCACACGCCGTTGGACGCTCTGTTCCACATGACCAGCAAAACCTTCGAAGCTAATAGTGCTGACAATGGAGGTAGGTTTTTACTTTAACATTATTATAATAAAATAAATTTTATAGGTGTTTGAAAGCACTTTGATAATTTACATGCAATATAAGGTTCTGTTCGCAATAAATTATTTTTAAACTAACGATGAATGCATGTAAATATCAGATATAGGTTTTATCAGAATTTTTTAAATGTATCAAATGATGATCAACGTATAAAATTAAAAATTACTCTAACATGCGTTTTTATTTTTTTAATACGAAGGACAACATTAATTTATTAATCTTATTTAGTTTAATGAATGTTATTCCTTATTAGAAATTTCAGTATTAAACATGTTTTATTGACTATAATTAAATGATTTATCGGTCGTTATTCAGTAGGCCTGTACTAGATAGAATGACAAATGTGACAATGATAATTGGTTTCTTATCTGAAAGGAAAGATATTTGCAATGATAACAATTATGACGTGATATATTAAAATGAGATAATTAGTCAAAGACAATATGAATAAGCGATACAAAGCAAATTATTACAATTATTGAAATAAAGAAAGAAAGAAATATACATTTATTGAGAGAAAATAATTACTGAATAAATAGGTAAAACAATTAAAATTGCAAGTTGCAATTTTAGAGAGTTTTTTTTTTATTAGGGATAAACTGATTTTTTTTTACATAAACCTTGTAACTTTAAGTATTAAGTATGTAAGTTATATGTAAAATAATTTACCTCAATTAAGTACCTATTTAAATAAGATTTTTTATCTGCAAATTGTTATTGCAAGACTTAACACTCCAATCAAGACCGATTAAAGCGATTAATATAATTGTTTAATTGGTCTTTAATTAATTTACACGAGTCGTAAACGCCTCAAATGCATTTTAAATCTTAAATAAAAAATACTTCACTGTATTCAATTGTATTGAGACGGTTTATACTAATTGCATTTTATGTAGATGAATACACCTAAGTGTAGACCGATAGTTTCGACCTTCCAAGTCCTTCAACAGTGAGTATAAACCGTCTCAATACAACTAATTATACGATGGCTTACTTATCATTAAATCAATATACATATTATATATTATACTTTACTGTATAATATATAATATGTATAATACTTCCTATTAATCCTAACAATCCTAATAATATAACTAGCTTTTGCTGTGACTCGGGAGTCAGTTTCTTCCCAATCAATTGTAACTAAAGGGTTTTTATGAAATTTGGCATACTTACAGATAGGATATTAAGATTAGGTGGTAGGATACTTATTATTTATCTATAGGCACCGAATTTCACACAAGCGAAGCCATGGACAGCAGATAGTTCTTTATAAATACATAATAGCCTTATTTTTATCGAGGTTCATACAAACGCCTTTTCGGTTTGTTAAAGTGGTTTTTATGTTGTTTAATTTAAAATGATTGCATATTGCATATGCTCAACACAAAAAACTAACCTCATTAATATATTTTGATTTCTAAGAAAAATACCCTTTAACATTTTTATGTTCTAAAAGGTCAAACTTAGATTTAAAGCTATTTCTAACCGACTCTTATTCCTATAGTTGAAGAATATAGAGGACTTATTAAGTTTAAGATACGAACTATAAGAATTAATTTGTTAATGGCATTAATTTTGAGATCTTTTACTATACAATAATCTAAAGAAAAAATAATTTTGAAGAAATTTTGGAACGCTTTTTAACTTACCGATAAAAACGGTAGCGGTAGATCATAATATCATCAAAAGTCGTGAATTGTGGTAGTTGGTAACATATCATCATGATAACATGGAATCAGGCAATATAGCATGCCAGCACATTTCATGTTATACATGAAATGTGCTGGCAATGTGATTATATGGACTATAAAACAATTGGTATCGTAAAAACTCTGTCAGTGAAATTCGAAAATATCCCAAGTAATATTACAAAAGCAAAGATAAGTTTGTTTGTCACCCCTTTACGCTTAATCTACTTAATGTAACGAAATTCTTGAAATTTTGCATATCGTTTTGGGAACAGAGAAGGATATAGGCTTTTATCCCGAAAAAAACATACTACTCACGTGAGATTTACGTAGAACATTCATGCGTTCACATTGATATTAAATGACATTTGACAAGACATAATATTATTTGACATTAGACATGACATAACTGACATTTGTTTTTAATTTATTACGATTATTTTATTAATGAAATTTGTATAATTTTGTTAATTTAACATAATGTTAAATTAATATCCAAAGATAAAATTGTACGCCATAAGACCACAGAGGTCATTTCCATTTCTTGCAATAACCTGTAAGCTGTGTTCACAATAAATGTTAATTTATTTTTATTTTATTTCAAAAAAGTCATTTATTGTAGAAATTATTTATACTATCCTTATAAATGACTAGCCATTCGGCTTTGCTCCCGTAGCATAATGTTATATTACCTATGTTACACGTGGATAATGATGCTTTCGAATAGTTAAATAATTTTTAAATCGGTAGTTTTTAAGCCTATTCATTACAAACAAAAGCTTTACTTTTTATAATATTAGTGTAGAAATGTTTCAATTTTTATGTACTATAAACATACATCTATGTTTAGTACCTAATTACTTGACGCCTATTGAGGTGACTTAAAATGTATGCGAAGTTAAATCTGAACTTAATCTAAGCAAAAGCTAGTCCTATAGAACATTACATACTAACGATATAATGCATCTTTAATTCGCCAATCGTAATCGAAATGACAAGTAAAAGGCTCTGATAATGATTGCGGCTCATTAGAACAAGTGGCCAATTGACGTTGCCGATAATATGTATTTGATGACGACTGTTAGCACCTAGTACTTTACCTAGGAATATCTGTTTATTGCTATTAAAAGTTTATTTGTATCGAAAGGTTAATGGTTGATGCAAGGCGACCATATTTATTGAACGCAATGGACGACTTGACGAATCGTAATATTCTTTTAATATCTTACTAATATTATAAATGCGAAAGTTTGTGAGGAGATATGTATGTATGTTTGGTACACTTTCACGCAAAACTATTGAAATAATTGTGATGAAACTTGGTATACATATAATTGGGGTTCACAATAACATATATGCTACTTTTAATCCCGGTGTTGGTACGATATTATATAAGTGTTACAATGAACGCATTTTCTATACAAATAAAGAATCCCATGCGTACGATACCAATATATACACGTCTAGTTTTAATGTGTTTAAAATCATATAACCTTGTAAACTGGTCTATATGCTTCCATTTTCATACCTATGGACACACAGACACGGATAACATACGCACACCGACACGGATGCATGCGTCAAACGTATACCATGATGTGTCACTCTTCCGATGTACGAGATTCATCAGTGAACGATGTCTTTCACCCGTATTCACATACAGTACTTGTGTAAGTATAGTAATAATACTATGCGAATTCAGACATTTCTCAATGCGATCCAAATGATAAGTCTTTAATTCACAAACAATAAGACTTAATTTAAACGCCAAGTAACAAACCGCCACTCAAGTATCGTCTCTGAATAGGTTTATAGAGCCCTGTGCGTTGTGAGAACTCATAGTATTGTTTGTGAATGTGCGTTGCTAAAGCGCGCTTTGTACAGAGTTTGACTACCGTATCTATTTTGTGATAGTAGCTAAGTCTATGTATTAGTAAAAGTTTATTGTATGGAAAGGTTAGTGAGAAAGATGAAGGGTTAATTGAGATCTTGCTAATGATATCAGTAATTTTGTCGCGATTGGTACTAAATGTTGATGTTACTAGTAAGTTTCTAATACTTACAATGTAGTATCTACGTCTATCTATGTTTATTACTATTGAAAGTTTATTTGATATATCAGGAAAGATCTCAACCTTTCCTAACCCTTTAAGTTTAGTGTGGGGTTTTCTAAAATTGTAGAACAACTTTATTGCTAATGATACCGGCGATTTTGTACTTATTTGATGGCGACTGATAGTAGCAAGTAGCTAAGAATATCTAGTATCAAATTGCTATTAATGGTTTATTTATAGGGACAGGTTAGGGGCAGATATTAAAGGTTATTTGTGAAGTTAACTAAAATAACTAGAACAAATTTCTTTGTAATGATATCAGTTATTTGGTCCCGATTAATATTTATTTTCTAACCACTGTTAATACATACATAGTCCTAAGGATAATATGTTTGCTAACGATATTAATATTAACCTCTGTTTATATTTTAATAATAGGTAGTTGTTTCAAACTAAACACCACATTTAAGCTCATTAAATACTCCATTCTATTTTCTTTCATATATTCAGGAACTTGCGAATATAATTACATTTGTTATTAACATCTTGCATAAATAAATAATCCGAAAAGATCGACTTATGTCAATTGCTAGCCAAAATCTTTTCATGTACAGAATAAATCAAATCTAATAAGATTATAGACTGGCCATCTTTTTGTCTATATCCATAAACAATACAATTTAAATTTCGAACGTAATTCTGTGTGGACGCACACGACGCGACCGCCATTGTATCGGCTGATAACACTCATTGGCCGAATACAAAGAGATATGCTAACACGGGTAATATCGAGCTTTATGTCGGAATAGGTGATTATTTTATGATTACAGAGCGGCTTTCATAATTGAAAGATGTCTGAATGGCGCATCTGCGTCGGCACATGAGCCCTGTCATTATTCGATCGTGTTTTTTTAAATTGTCATCGATGATTTTGGCAATTACTATGTTGGTTGGGATAATCATATTATAAATCTGCGTACACACGATTACTTTCGCTGTGCACGTTTAAGGCTGTATATTTATGATGAAAACCAGTTGGGAAGGCACGTTGCACGTACCTTAGAAATCACAACAATTTTCTTTATAGTATTATGCATAAATTTTGTAAAGATATCTGTATTACATGTGAGATAATATGTCAACAACTGAGTCATAAAATGAAATAAAATTGATATAAAATCAATTATACATAGCAACTGCTGCACGTAAAATGACATGCAATTTAATTCGCCTTCGAAACCGCGCCTATTTAAAATTAACGCCTCTCAATTTAAAAGGCATTTATAAAATTAACCACTTAATAAAATAACAGAGCAAATCAATGAGCTCTTAAAGACCCCAAGAGTTACACGCAGTCATTCATCGATGCCTTTTGTGAAAAAATTCCTATATGAACGCAATTTATATGGACTTTGCAAAAACGCTATTGTGAACGCTACAAAAGAAGATATCATAGCTAACAAAGGGCATACGAAATTTGAACGAAACGTCAGAAAGTCGGGATTTGAAAAAGTGACACGCACTACGCGTGTTGTGTTGTAATTTGTTACATTCTGTATTTAAATGTAGAATAATTAGTTTATGGTAATGGTGAGGGACATAATGTACAATCATTTAAAAATATTAATGATTACAGCATGAAATATTAACTGTAATTGTAATGAACTATTATAAACGGCATAAATCGCTATATTGCCAAAAATCTGTCAAATAGTCTAACACAGACATTTGAATTAATAACACTAGGTATGCTTTACATTTTTTATCATTTATTTAAAATGAACTGATTACTGAAGTATTAACATTCATAAATAGTTTAGCACCTTTGCATATCCCACGGAATACAAAACTAGAGTAACATAAAAATATTACAGTCATTTGTCATTGACAAGAGAAGTTGATTAAGGAAGTAATTTCTCGTTTTCCTAAACGGAAATGTTTTTTACCCCCACCGCGGGACATTAATGATTATTGTTCAGAACATCTATATCATTATGGCGGGCATTAGACAAATGTAACACGGATGTTAGGATGAAATCGTCATTTCCATAGACAACGTTTATCTGTATACTCGTATTATTCCGTAAGATTCATTGACATACAACAATTACGATCCAAATGATATATAACTTTAACGCAATTTGCAAATTTATAATATTTTCACCGACTTCGAGTAGATTAGATTGCGCTATATAAAAATATGACGTTTTTTTAAGGTTTTACGCCCTTTTAAAAATGTAATATAATCTTAAAAATATGAAGTTTTTAACCTTTTTCCTTATATTGTACTACTATACCTATACTACATTCTGCATTATTTCCTATGATCATTCCAAAAGATTCAGTGCCATAATTAAAAAAATATATGACATTAAAAAGCGCGGGAATAATTTGATGGCTTTTCAAAATCTTGATTGTATCACGCTTCAGTCTTATAATTCTTTGCCATTTTATCTGTACAACGCCTAATTATAAACATAATGTATGGCCTTGTGTAAAATATAGTATTAGAGACTATGACATTAAGAATAGTTATGCGATGTAATCTGAATAATAATTAGGTATAATGTCACGAGTTTGATAACTATATAGCCATATTGTTGTACATGCCATTTAGTTTGATTGAGATATTATTATAATAGTTTAGTTAACATCTATCACAATGGAGTTTTTCTATAAAATTGTTCCGTAATTTATTGTAATTTTAGTATCGCTGCAATGTGAATTTAAACTATCATGTTAAAATATATGATTAGAAATACATCAATTTCATATAGTGTATACTTTATACCTATATAAATAAATAAAATTTCAGTTCACTACAATGTTTAGTTATATAAAATTAGTTAATGAATGTGAGAAACAGCAAAAAGTATATTATAATTAAAGCGAACATCCATTAGTCACTATAAAAGGCTTCATTGGGCATTGAATGCTCAACCACTGTTCGGGATTATTATATTTTATTACCCCACAAATTATCCCTATACAACCTCCTGTGGGGTCCGCAAAAGGTGTCAGAACCGGCACGTTTCTATTGCCCGTATTAAAAAAAAGAAAAAAAACAAAAAGTGGCGGCACAAAGCTCCCGCCATTATGCGTAGGGTGTACAACATAGAATAAAATCGCTGACTAATTGATTTTGAATCGTTTTAAATTTGGAGAGGGGGTGTTATTGAAAATATTGATGGGTATTTTTTCGTATTGGGGAAATTGGGGTTACTTTTGTTCCTTATAAATAAGTAATTCATTTTTGGATTTTAGCTTCCGGGTAAATAAAATGATACTCTATAGACCATAGACTATAGAGTATAATACTATACTCTATAGTATATACTATCTGTCTGTCTCCTACATTTAATGTAATAAAAAAAACATTTTACTGTTAAAAAAGAATGATTTCATATTATTTGAGGGATAAAAATCGTTCCCATATGTGAGATATTGTTTTTTATAAACTCAATTATGTAACGGTGTATTAAAATGTCATCTTCCAAACCTCCAAGCAAGGTGCAGTTCCATCTCTGTCACTCGTATAGCGTTAGAGCGAGGCAGGTGTAGGAATTAATTTAATTATATTATTCGGACACCTTCATTCTATCCTATCTCGAAATCCATCTAATAAAGGTTACAAGTCATTCGACGAAATGTGCTGCCACTTTTTGATAGCTATCGAAATATCGAATAAGCTTTCTCTATATTTTATTGTAGGTCGTAATTGTTTACCTACCATTATATAAAAAAAGGTATGAGAAATCTAAAGTGTAGCGATTTTCTTGCCAATATTAGCAATATTTTCTATTTCAATTTTCTATTTAAGCCATTAAAAGTACTACTTAAGTTTAGAGTTGAGTGAAATTCAAATAAAAAAGTGATAAAATGTATGCATATATAACACAATAACAAAATATAAAGTAGGTAAGTATCTATAGGAAATATATCAGTAGGTCCAAATTAAACGAAATAACAAATTGTTAATCGAAATATGTATATAACAGTTCAAAAGATCTTTTACACGTACTCAAATAAATACATAAATAAACGATTTATAACAAAATTAAAAAAGTCGCGGCAAAATTTATTGAACGTTCTAACCGTCGGCAGCGGGTCATTATTTAATAACCCTACATTAGGACACCCGCCGAATTACAGGCCTTTTTGTAAATAAACCGACCCTTTGGGAATTCGGGACCTTCGATTATACGACACGATGTCGGTACGAAGTATCAAATATCGTGTTCTGCTTCATCTTGACGATTAAATATAAACCATGATTGCTCTATGAAATTATGAAGTTATATGTTTCTTTAAAATATTGTTACAAATATCAACTTATAGATTAATGAAGGTATATTGTTTTAATAGAGAAAACATTAAAAACATAGCAGAAAGTCACAAATGTTACCTCTTTTATTAGTTCAGATTTCAGAACGAAGACTTCAAATTATCAAATTTAGAATTTCATAGTTCGAATTTCGAAAATTACAAGATCTTACATCAAATGTTCATTCATTTGGCTATTAGCTAATACAAGCTTAAATTTCTCCGGAGCTCACAATTAAAATTAATATACATATTCCCTAATATTATTTGTTATAATTAACCAAAACACACCTGTGAACAGTAGTACAACGGTCATATACACCTTTAGAGTTATTGAATCCAGATATTGATTTAGATAAGTCAATCGATTCCTTTAGCGCGCCGCTCTTATAATTATGCGTTATACAGGTGTTCACTATTTTGTATGGCTGTTGTTTTTATACAATCGTAATTGTAAAGGGTGATTTTGTCAAATATAGGGTGTAGTTTGGAGTAATATGTTTTTTGTAATGATTAGGGTGTTTTTGAACGGATTCGAAATTGAACTTATTTAATCTAAAAAATAAATGAAACTAATAAACTCGCAATGGAATAAAAAGATGTTATTGTTATTTTCCTTTCTTACAAAAATGTGTAATGAACATATTTTAACTGTAGGTAGCTATGTTTTGCATAAATAAAGTCAATATTTAAATGATAATAAAAACCTTCGAATAAATTACTCCAATTAAAAGTATAATTGTTGAAGAATAAAGGTTCTTCACACGGTACAGAAACAACATCTGCGTACAATCCACAAACGCAATACGTTCATACAACCGCAAAGCTAATCAAAAGAATCTTCATTTCCGAAAAATTGCGCATCCTATACAAAATACATCACGACTTCTCCCCATACAACCTCATTCATAAATACCGTTAAACAAAACACTACCGTATTACAATTCAATTAGTTCGAAACTTCCGTGAAAGAATTTTTCTTACAACAATAAGGTTCACTGTTCCAAATATTGCTCTTGTCTTATTGATTGTTTAAAAAATAGCTTTTAATAAAGAAGCAAGTTTGAATCGTACAAAAGCTGTTTCAATTGTCGGTTTATCGACTTTTTATACGTCAATTTGTGGTGAGCGGACAAAGGGCAATTGTCGTGTCCTATATGAAATTTATAACACATTTTTATCAATAACAGAATGACATAAAGTAACAAAGGATCACTGAATATGAAAAAATGGCCCATACATACTATTACATAATATTAGCTACAGCTCATAGAATCTGTGTATCATAATTATAAGCATTTTAAATTTAAAAACATGTTTATATCACCTAGGTAATCCAGCTAATATCCTATCTATATATAGAAAATTTCATTAAAATGTATTCAGTAGTTGCAGATAGAACACAAACATCCAAACTTTCATTTAAAATAATTAAGAATCAATACAATTGAAATCGTTTGTTCAATATTAACACATAACAAATTAATATAATTGAAACGGTCCAATTAGAAACATCGAGTCTACGCAATCTATTAGCCACAATTTGTCACACATAAAAGTTGATAAGAAAACAAAACAAGTTAATTGAATTATGTTTATATATGCGTCACCCTGGACTAACCGAGCGCTCTGATTGGCTAACGGAATATAGAACAATGGCGGACGGTGGCACTATGCGATAAGTCGGCGATTAGAAATGGAGGGAAAACTGCGCATTTCTTGTACGATAAATGTTTTAATAACATATTAATGAGTGCTTTTTCATCTTTACATATTACACTTTATATGAGAGAGATTCCTCCATTTGAAACATTTGTGTTTTTGTTGTATTTATGTATTTATTTTAATTTTGGGGGAAATATACCCCAATAATACTTCTTAAACAATTTTCACAAACATTTAAAAAAAAACTTAAATTTGTATTTTTGTAATGTTTTCCCACACAAACTTCGATTTCCATATTCTTTCACAACTAGAATTAGTTGCAATATTTACTGAGGAACATAGGCTATATAATATTATGCTACGGGAGCGAAACCGCGCGGGACAGCTTGTATACATTAAATTTTAAATAAAATACTTTTTAAAGGATTTTAAACGCGGTTTGGAAAGTACTCGCGTTAAAACAAACACAAGATTATACTACATTAAATTTCTTCTGGTATTTATTAAATGAATTTTGTGAAATTAAACAGATGATCTGTTTTGTAATAAAACTATTATTTAGGTTCATGTGCAATTCTATGTTGATGACATATTCGACAGTATTAAACAAATATGGAAAGAAATGAGTGATTTAGAATATTTCCATGGTTTTGCCAGCTGTACCCAGCAACTTTAAACGGATAACCTATAACCTCAAACCTATCATAATCGAAAGTAATTTTTAAATCCATCCAGTTTCGAAGATTACGATATTAAAACAAACTTTCCGCTTAATATTAGTATATCTAAGTAGTTAAAAGAGGGAGAGCACATAAACGCGTCGGTCCATTAGGTTATGAGAGTAAGGGAATAGTGGACACCTGCATTCGCACTTATGCGCTATAATATCCCCTGCGCAGCTGGCAAGTCTCTATTAAGATTGGCCACCAGGGCCGAAACCGGTCACTATAGCTCCTTTCACTGATTTGGGCCTATACATCTAGTTAGCCCTTAATTGAAAAAGTTTGTCCATAATATCACGAATTGTCGCAACCCAAATCCGTACTCAAATATAAAATTCTTCCTCAAATTGAATGCGGTTAGCGACGCAACACTGTTGGTACAAACGACCGCAGAATCCTTTTGCAACGTTAAATTATATTATTTTGTCAAATTGTTTCTTTGTCCTGACGAATTTTAAGGTGAGAGGTGAGCATGGCTTAATTAAGTTAACCACTTATTTCGCTTTCACTTTCGATATATTATTTTGTCAAATTGTTTCTTTGTCCTGACGAATTTTAAGGTGAGAGGTGAGCATGGCTTAATTAAGTTAACCACTTATTTCGCTTTCACTTTCGAAATGTTATCCGTGTGTTTTATAAAGAATCAAATAACGCATATTGTGTGATATCTGCTATTCTTAAAATAGCACTTATTAAAACGTCCCTCTAGCATAAGATAAATACTTTAACTACATTCAAACTGTATTAATGAAGTGTTATATAAATAAAACCCTTTAAAACATATTTTATTTAACATGGAAAGTTCTCGTTAAAACAAACACAAGAAAACACTGAAGTGTTTTTATTCTTAAAACAGTTTCATTGCAAAAGTGATTGATATTCTATCTCTCTTTCTCTACAATAACCTTTATATTCTTTCCCGCTTTCCTATTTCGGTACGTAAATAACAAGGAAAGTCACTTTACAGCGGCTATAAATACTGCGCGGGCGCAATAAGCCGTCGATTTGCTAATACAATAACGCTACCGGTCTAATACTGAGTTGACTAATCGACTCTAAGAATAGCACAATTGCATTTCATAGCTATTGTTTACATTTTTGGAAAATTACGATTTTTGACAAAATAAAATTTGAAATACATAATAAGTATTGTTTGTATCTTCAAAATATAATGGCAAAGAGATTTTCTATCTGTGTATGTATCGACGTAATCGCCCGATACCTTGTTAAGCAATATTTAACATTATAATATTTATCTCTTTATAATATTTATGCTGAGTGTTATCCTTTTTACATAATTTCTTTCTTGGCCCTCCATTTGTACATATTTTGTTTTCTTTGTCATTATTATTTTAAGGATTCAATTTTTTTTAATTATGTAGCCGTGTTTTATCATAAATAAACTTTTCTTTCTTTCTTTCTTAAGGACATGAAAAATTCTGAAATTAAGATAACTTAGGAAGTACATACAGATATTTATCTATTTTTATAGTTATCTTAATTTCAAGTACGCAATATAACAAGGAGATTCACTTCAAAATAGATTGAAATGAATGTATGATGAATTGGTGATGGATAGAAATAAAATTTATTCATAATCGATGCATTTGCTAAATACGTGATTTGACTAATCGACTAAAAATAAACTCTCGATTCTAGAGAATCGATTCTAGTTGTAAAGCTATTTCAGTGGGTGCTTGTTGCGCCAAACGTTAAGATTATTGGTGATTTATGGGTGAGGCAATTAGATTATTATTAGAATCACTTTGGTTACGTTCAGAATTAACTTGTTTTTAAACTTGATAAAGTACATTAATATGTGTGTATATACCGTACCAAAATATGTTCGGTTTTGGTTAGGTGTAACTAAAATAATTCTTATTGAGAGTTTTAAAAATATATAAAACTAGCCGTGCCAGCTTTCACTCGCGTCAACTCCGGGATTAAAAGTAGCCTATATGTTCTGAACCCTTACCTATATGTATCAAGTTTCATCATAAATGGTTAAGAAATTTTTGCGTGAAAGAGTAATAAACATACATACATCCTCACAAACTTTGCATGTATTATATTAATAGCATTTTTTCCTTCTACTACCTTTCTATTGTTTGAGTGTTAAAAAAAGTAATCGACAATTTTTATAACACTGAAAAATTTTCATTCAAGAAAATTAGAGTAACATAACCTTATTAATTTAGAAATATCCCTGTCGTTGTACCTGCATTTTTCTTATATATAATAATTATTTAATAATACGTACCTAAATTATTTATAAGACAGCGCGCGTTTGAACGCCTCAAGTATGAAACCCTCTTACAAAGAAAATACTGTCCAGTAATAATTGAGTTCTTAATTAAACTCGGCTGTGATTGAAACCGGTATTAACGACGTTTTGTTACTCGCTAATAATAACTTGTCGCGTAAAGCCACAGTAAAAACCTTCAATTTGCAAACAAATGCAACTCTTGTTTCTGCTAGATTCTCGATTGTATGATTATTTCGAACGTATTGGTTCAAGTCAATTGTTAATTGTTTTAAGTCCTAAGAGGATTTTAATATGTTAATAGCTATTTGAGGGCATCGTAAAGTAAGAGTTACCTAAATTATAATTGTCTAATAACGAGTCTATTAAGTAAAAACACTAAAACGTTCAATATATATATTTACGACTAGCTGATCCGCGCAACTTCGCTTTTGCAGGAATATATAGTAACTTTCTGAGCTCCGCTGTTTCTCCTGTGCGTATCTCCCGCTCCCGTAGGATTTTCAAAATAAAAACTATCCTATGTCTTTCCTCGAGTTTCAAAAAATCTTTGTACAAAATCTTATCCATATTGGCCTAGTAGTTTCTATTCGATTTAAACAAACAACAAAACATCAAAGCATTCCTCTTTATAATATTAAAAGTTATCGTTTAACTGACACTCATGATCGGTATTGATATGTAAGTAACTTATTTTACTTAAGATCTAAGTTATAAAACTTTAAATATTTCTTTGTGGGTCTTTGATTTTTATTACAATAATAAAACCATAACCTTTTTAATTAACTTAATTCAGGCCGATAAAAATTGTTGACACATCAAATACTTAGCCTGTAATATTAAGACAAACCAATCTATAAAATTTAGCCAATTTCTACATCCATAACCCATTGTACCAATTAAACTAATCCTTTACCACATGCTGGCATAAAAAACAAAGCGCAATTTTAAAAATCGAACCTTTGAATTCTACATTTAAACCATTTGTGCTAAAGTGTTCACAAGACAAGCATTAATCGAGCTAATGGTCGAAATTAGTTCCGACTCCGACCACCGGCGGCGGAGAGAACCGGTTCGAAAATTTCCACACATGTATTTCTTTATATCAATTTGGTGGACCTTGATGCAGAGATTCTGATGTTCTATTTTTGAAAATAAATGTGTGGATGATAGAAATGTTAAATTTTAAATTATTCATAAAAACTTCTTGTTGGTTGGTCTAAAATGTTTTTTTTAAATAAAACAAAACCTTTATAAACAAGTCGCCCCGAGCCAGAAAGTACAGAGAGTATCTTCTTTACCCCCCACCGATTTCACTCATTTTCCTACTCAGGATTTTTCCTTATCTATACTATTCACTTACAAACATACAATCGCCCGGCCATCTCGCTATGAATATGTTAGAAATAAAATGCATCATACATTATCATGCATTCTGTAATGCACCTTGCTAAGATTAACATCTTATTAATCGATTATTACGATAAAGAACGCCATTTTTTTATTATTACCATAGTTACCGTAAGATTAAGCCATTTCATCGATCGATACGCTATCTAGATCAATCTTGTTCTTATTTTGTTATTACAACCTCTCATTATGAATTAGAAGCGCTTTTGACGCTTAACCGGCACTTAAAGGGATTCGAAATTTGAATTTTGCTTTCTTTTTAAATTCCTTTAGCTAGTTTGCGTGCTGCCTGATCGCTTTATACAAGGAGGTTTTAATCGAGTAGTTATTATCATATATTCTTAACGCTAAGTACGATTTAAAATTAGAAACAATTACGTTAAGCTTTTAATCCTAATATTATCGATGCGATTTTGGACTTTATGTCTTTGAATTAAGGGATGGATATAAATGAGTGTTTGAGATGCGTAAGAAATCGGTCTTAGTGTCAGCACTTCACGGTAAACGCGAGCAAACGGACAAAGAGCGGCGTCTTTGTAAGTCAGCCGAAGTTACACGCCGCTATTGGTAGACTAATCGTTTAGCTATTGTATTTTTTACGTAGACAAGGAAATTTATCAACTTGTATTTGGAGATCTTGACTTTTTACTAACTATACCTATCACAATTAAAAATTTAGATGTTATGGTGTAGATTTCACCAAACATAACCTTATTTTTATTTATGTATAAATAATACAAATTCGGTTTAACATATCTTATATTCTAAATTAGGTAAATTAGAATATAAGATAACTCTTATTAATTTATTTGATAACATAACTATTACATAATGTTAAAACTATCTATTATTCACTCAAAGACTTAACTCAAACCTATCGCTGAACTCTTTGTATTAATTTAATATTCACAACATAAGAATGAACAATATTTCTAAAAATTAAATATGCTAGGAATGTCTACGCTTAATCCAATTAAAATAATACCAATCCTAAACCAATCGGAACCATTGTCTAAATCGATCCCAGGTGACCTGAACAATACTAATTGCGGATCTGAAATTAATCAATGCGCAGGAGTTACCTGAGTAATATAAACGTTGGAGTGTCGGTGTTTTTGATCTCGCCGCGGTCTCCAATTAGCGTTCGCCGCCGCCTTTGGCGTCCGCCGCCGGACCTCCCGCTCGCACGGTGCCTCTCGCTCTGGCACATACCATGAATGGAGGATCTTTTATCTTATATGTCCATTCCGATAGTGCCTAATTTTGTAATGGCTTCTTGTACGATGGTCAAAATAAAGTTTACTAATATAAGTATACATACTAAGTAAGGTCATACTTGTTGAACGGTTTACGAATTAATTCGTATAATATAGATTACTAAAGTAAATTAATGTTTTACTTACAACTATACCTTCTAAGAGCATACTTGCAAATTAACTCATAGAATTTAGACTACTAAACCAAGAATATGAAATTTTGTACTTAAAGAAAAAGGAGGATTTTGAAAATCCTAACTCGGAAGGAAGGGATTCCTTCCAGCGTTTACAGAACGCAAATTCGCAAGTATTTCGTAAAATCGCTTGAGGCCAGAAGCCCTAATGACTCTTTTAGTATAACGGGAGTTCTTGTATGGTAATGATGGTAGAAATTATTGTTATTTTGCTCCTTTGCTCTACCTTAAAGAATATATAAATAAACTAATTCAAGTCAAAGCTATGAATAAGATTAAAGAAATCCTATTAAGCAAGTTTCAGTCCTTTTTTAATAATCCCACTGGTTTATTTTAAACTAGCTGATCCGCGCGGTTTCGTTCACGTAGCATAATGATATATGTATATCCTATGATACTCGTGGATAATGTAGCTTTCGAATGCCAAAGATTTTTTAGAATCTCTCCAGTACTTTTTGACATTTCAATTTACAACCAAACAAACAAAGTTTTCCTTTATAATTTTAGTGTAGATTTACATGCCGTCGAAATTAACACCGTATATAATATTATTATTCATTTTATATTGTAAATAATAATTGTTTAATAATTATTTGAAAAGTATGAAGTTAAATTAAATAAACAGTGAGGCGACATATTGTCTTCTATTCTTAACTGCATAGCAGAAAATACTTCACCAAATTAAATAAAATTTAATAAAAGCACCTTACTTGAAAATCGACTAACAGAATTAAATTCGCATACCTACTTAGTTACTTACCCATTAAATTAGTTTCAAATCTTTAATAACAGAACCCAAAAAATAAAGCCGAACTAATTTTGCGTAGACCTTATGAATGGGAGGTCTTTTGTTTTGCCGCCAAAATGTTCACCGTGAGAATTAGATGGACCCTAATAGCCGTCCAAATAGATTAAGGCCCGGTTACCGGTACCTATAAGCGACGGACCGTCACAGTTACGAATCGTTTTCATAACGAGCGGTTTTATTCAACCAATGGGAACCATGTTTTGGCGGTAATGCTAACGCCACGTTTATTATAGATACGCTTTAGACTTAGGATAGATAGTAGGATATTGTACTGTCCGTAAGTAAAACAACACGTTTTATTTTTATAGGAACCGGGCTTATAAGGCTAGGTTTTAGCCGACGGAAAACGGCTAATACATTGACACTTGACAGTTTTTTAAGTGAAACGTCGTAATTCAATAATAGTGTTGCAATGTTTAATAATCTGTCTTGTTTAGTCATATAAGTGTGTAGAAATACTCTGTCTTTACTGTTTCTTTTATTTTTAAATGTTAAAGAAACTTTGTTTTCATCACGTGCAAGATATTCACGTATACTTTTTATCCTATTACTTTGATAATTGCAAGTCTAAAATATAAAAGACAGTTTAGAAGATAACTATGTACTCATAAATTTCTTTCATTATGAGGTTTATTGATAAAAATTAATAACGTTCAAAGAAGTGCATTATTTTGCTCAAAGCATGATTAACTAAGGTTTGAATTATTATCGTGTTGAACATCTTGTCCTAGAGCAATTTTCCTATAAACCTTTAATGAAACAATAAAGCCCTAGGTGATGAGAAATTGCTGACAAGAACCACTAGCGGCACTTTCAAAGCCTTTCATCTGTTAAAGGTGAACAAGCTAAATGACAACCCATCGCGTTTCAAAAGCATTCATAATTAAATTTAACCACAACAATGTCGAAGATACGAATTAAAAAATAAGCATTTTAATTCGTGAGCCCACCCCGTCCTCACAATAAATCTTTATGATTCCGTTTTTATTTTGCATAAATAAGGCTGAATTATACCAGCCCTTTGCCCGGTAGCCGCGAGATTATTAAGAAAAAAGAAAAAAAGTTCGAATATCAAAGTTGCCGCGGTCACGTACTGGCTGGTTATGACGAACAGCGGGTGTTAATCGAAATTAAAAAAAATAACTAGATTTGAAAAAGCTTCGTTTTGTTGACAGTAACGTTTTTCTAGTTACGATGACTACTTCGGATGTTGTGGAGGTATGACTGTGCACGAAATTAAAAGCCTAATATAGATCAAATGATAATTTACGATGAGAAGGAACAATAAGTAGGTCGTGAATTACTTTTATTAACAATTTCTCTAATTTCTTATTTGCAAATATTCTCTTCTTTTGCATTAAATTGAAACATTCAATTTAACTAACTATACAATTTATAGTAGCTTTGTTAATATCAAATTAAACATACGTGCGATTTAACAACAAATAGATATGTCATCAATTGTATTACGTCAATACAGAACTTAAAGACGTTTACATATAGGTAATTTAAAATTACAATATTTCCGATCACATTTTTCCCCACTTACAATAACTATTCAGTTACTCTAAATATTTTCTAAACAAACCACTTCACTTTATACATTGTAAATATCAAGAAAATAAATCAAAGTAAATTTTCATGTAATTTTCGCAATTTGGACGTTTCACCAAAACTCACAATAATGAAAACAAAGCTTCAAGCATTGCTTCCGAACCGTCCCTTTGAGGTCGCCGCACCATTAAAGCACGATTACGAGACGGACCGGCTCCAACTTTCGGTTTTATAACTATGGAAAAACATTGTAGAGTTAGATTGGGTATAGAGCGCGTAAAATGTGGACACGCGTTTAAATGCAATATTTATGGAAGGCCGAAGTTTGCGTCTTTGTCGTAAATTAAATTATCATTTTATTTTCTTAATAATATTGGTCGTTTTGCTTAACCATCTTGTCTTGTACCTAGTCCTAAAATTTATATAGAGTTTGTTAAATATAATCTATAATTAATAATAAATATGTACTGAATACTGATTAAGAAAAAAAAAATATCATTTTTACCATTATCATATTATAATGTATT
Source organism: Phoebis sennae (assembly GCA_001586405.1). Classification (NCBI taxonomy): domain Eukaryota; kingdom Metazoa; phylum Arthropoda; class Insecta; order Lepidoptera; family Pieridae; genus Phoebis; species Phoebis sennae. The sequence continues at coordinate 643,871 of LQNK01000237.1, forward strand.
ATAGGTTATAGCTTATAACGACAGAGCAAATGATAATTTATAAATTGAATATTAAATACATATAACGTACAAAAACACTTAAACATATTAATGATTTACTTTTATTATTAAAACACGATCAAAATTTCTCATAAAAAATTGCCTATGCTTGGCATAAAAAACAACTAAAATTGCGCGCTTTGTACCTTTTCTACTCTGCTCTAAGCCTTAATCTAACTGGTTTATGCGTACTGAATGACTATTCGATAAAAGATAGAATATTCTAGCAAAATGCTAACTTATTGCACATTAAATCATCGCCTAAATTATAAACTCAAGATCAACATTTTAGTTCAAAAGCAAATTTCATCATTGCGAAA
>LQNK01000237.1:645587-680378 GCA_001586405.1 Phoebis sennae
ACTAATTACTACCTTACTGTCATACAAAAAGACTTCATTTTAAATAACAATAAATACGATTTTCAACCGAAATGTTTTTTTGTCAATTTTTGACATAACTTTTTTTGTATGCATTGTACGATTTAATTTGTCAATGTGTGAGTTTGGCGACATTGGTTCTCATACTATAGAAGCACTAGGGCACTTCCACTTGTTTTTTCTATTCCGTGTTGTGGAGCTATGACTGTGCACGAAATTAGAAGCCTAATATAGATCAAATGATAATTTACGATGAGAAGGAATAAAAAGTAGGTTGTGAATTACCTTTATTAACAATTTCTCTAATTTCTTGTTTGCAAATTTTCTCTTCTCTTACATTTCATTTAAGTAACGAAATTACTGTTATTACACTACAATTTGTAGTAGCTTTGTGAATATTAAATTAAATATGCATGCGATTAAACAACAAATACATAACTAATTGATTATACTTCAATACAGAACTTGAACTTCTCTACATATAGGAAATTCAAAATTTCCGATCACATTTTTACCCACTTACAATAACTATTCAGTTACTCTAAATATTTTCTAAACGAATCACTTCACTTAATACATTGTAATTGTAATCACGAAAATAAATCAAAGTAAATTTTCATGTAATTTTCGCAATTTTGACGTTTCACCAAAACTCACAATAATGAAAACAAAGCTTCAAGCATTGCTTCCGAACGGTCCCTTTGAGGTCGCCGCACCATTAAAGCACGATTACGAGACCGACCGGCTCCAACTTTCGGTTTTATAACTATGGAAAAACATTGTAGAGTTAGATTGGGTATAGAGCGAGCGGGTAAAATGTGGACCCGCGTATAAATGCAATATTTATGTAAGGCCGAAATTCGCGCCTTTTTTTGTCGTCAATTAAATTATCATATTAGTCGTTTTGCTTTACCATCTTGTCTTGTACCTAGTCCCATAATTGATATAGAGTTTGTTAAATATAATCTATAATTAATAATAAATATGTACTGATTAAGAAAAATATTTTTTATCATTTTTACCATTATCATATTATAATGTGTTATAAGTTATAACTTATACCGACAGAGCAAATAATAATTTATAAATTAAATATTAAATAAGTATGACCTACAAAACACTTTTATATTAATCATTTATTTTTATTAATAAAACACCGTCCAAATTTCTGATAAAAAGCAATATAAATTGCGCGCTTTGTACCTTTTCTACTCTATTCTAAGCCTTAATCTAACTGGTTTATGCGTACTGAATGACTATTCGATCAGAGATAGGATATTGTAGCAAAATGATAACTTATTGCATGTTAAATCAACGCCTAAATTATAAACTCAAGATCAACATTTTAGTTCAAAAGCAAATTTTATCATTGCGAAATGTACTTATAGATTTTTTTTATGTTATCAAAAAGTAACAAAAATAATATGTATTCTTATGAACTTTCAAACTTTCTTTTCAGCTGTAGAACATTGTATAAAATATATTTAATCGTAATAATTCGATATGTTCTATTAATAGATCAGCGTCTACGGTCTACACCCGATAGGGCGATAGTCTTAAGCCTATGCTAGTATAATTAATAATCATCATATCATAAATATACTTGGCTGATACATTTTTCAAGATCCATCTATCACAATGTTTTGTTTGTCCAATTTCTATGCAAACGTCACTTGTTAGTTTTTAGCTGTCATCAAAGTCCTTTAAAATAGCAGAATCAAAGTACATTTCTATTACATTTCACAAAGCCTTGCATTACTTTATTCCATACTTATATCTTATTCTTCAACCTTTCTCAATAAAGTCAATTTCTCAAATCTCTGGATACGTTTTACAATGCTCGTCTCAACGTCTACCAAACAGGTTTACTAATAAACACATCTCCTGACCGATTACATCCAAAGAAAACCAATATACCACTTTACATCTAACACCGGATTATTATAATATTATAATAAAATCGTTATTTATGAACTGGTGGTTATTAAGCTAATTTGCGATGTCCCAATTTATCTTAATAGATGATTCTGTAATATCGTGTTTTTTACCCAAATTGGATATTACATGGGCTTAACATTTCCATACTAGGCGATTAATTAAATTATAGAATTGGATGTGATGCCGTTTTTGGATTCTTCTTAAAATGTATTAATTGGTGCATTAAATCTGTTGTCTATTTGTAGCGTATTAGGTAGCGTTTTAATACATCGACAGGTATTATATATGTTTGAACTTTGCGAAAAAATAAGAAGTAGACAGGTAGAGTATAATAACAATATGTAGTCGGATATTAATTACAAAAAACTTAAAAAAGGCATTAAAGGCAAAGATAGGAAAATTATTAAAGTCTAGGGTACTTATAGCATATTAAAAAAAATTATTAAAGTCTAAGGTACTTATAGCAAATAAAAATTTTTCATAAAATATCGTCTAAATCTTTTACCACACATGTAGGAATCCAATCGTTAAAATTAATTAATTCTACATATTCAATACATTTCAACATCTCCTTGTTTTCATAAATTATGCGTTTTAATCAAATTAGTAGCCAACGATTAATTCGATACGCTTTCCATTTTTATGGAATGCCAATAAAATGGACGCCATTTTTATTATAATATTAATTTTCTGAGCCCAGGTGTTTCTATTGTTATTTATTAATTAAGTTATTTAGTTAGCGTATGATTTTATTAATTCAATTTAACTTGATAAATGTGTCTGATAAGTTAATTTTATAAATGTTTCATTATTTTATCGACCCATATAAAAACAATTAAGTAAGTTGGTACGTTAATATTTTTATTTCTAAATTTATACAAGGGTCTGCTATGTTAAAACAAATAAAAGGTAAATTTCAAGGATAACATTAATTTAGCGTATGTTTTCATACACATTTATGAAGCATTACGAATTCTTTTAAGTGGTGTTTAGGGAAACCACTAGATTAATTACATTTTCTTCAGTCAGTCAAAATAGTCACTCCCAAATATGACATCTTATTAAGACCATCGCATTTGAAGCACAAATTCTCAATTTCACATTGTAGAGTCAATGCTTAAACTTGCATACATTTAAGTTCGGCGCCTTTGATGTCCGCGAAAGCGAACCGTTACATGTAAAATCGTTAAATCAATATGATTTGTGACACGGCTATAACTAATAACACCCACACTATCCAAAACTACGGATTTGGTAAATAGTTGTAACTAAATTGTTAAGTTTTAAAATTAAACGTGGATGGATTTGGTTATTAATAACTAAAAAGTATCATTTAACGAAATATATGAAAGCGATTATAACTTATAACTAGATTAAATCAAAGTTTCCTATGTACCTAATTAATTTTTAGTAGGTATATAGAAACATCCGTCTCCGTCTTCTTAGAAAATAAAGTAAAATAAAAAACTTATTGGTCGAAACCAACAAACGGAAAATGATAATTCTAATAATTTAAATATATGGCTACTTAAACTTTTTACAATCATCCAAGTCTAAAAATAAAAAATTAAATTAAGAACATCTTAAAAATAGAACGTCAATCCAGTGTTGCCAATTAAAATCACATGAACCCAATCCGTATTAGAGTTACTCAAGTAGGCATCTAAAAAAGATCAAAATAAAGACAATGCCCGTGGCCGCTGGATCAAAGACGCCGCCTGATAGATTCACACCGTAGCATATTTAAAAAACATTACATCATGATTGAAGCTAGTTTAAGACGATAATTTCAAAGCCCGAGGCGTCGAATTAAAACCTTCTTTACGCACTTATAAAATCGCGTTTGACAGACTTTTTTGAATATCGAATTAAGGGTTAGGCCTCTTGTTTAAAAAAAATATAATTCCCGGCGAAATTTTAATGTAGTACGTTAAGTATAACAAAGATAATCGTAATTGACAAGATTTATTGAATCAAGCGTTAGGCCTTTGAATTAAAAAAAAAATCATTCCTGCCAAAATTTAAACGTAGAACAAAAATTTTATAGCATTTCGTAAACAAAGGCGAAATGTCAAGCTGTCATTACAAAAAACGATAAAAAGCTGGTTTTGCGTAAATAACGATGTCATAAACTAGTGGCTAATTAGTGAAATCGTACATTTTTAACGATTATGGATAGAAAACATGCAAGAACGGAAGCGTTATATCGTTTGAATGGGTTTTTGCAACAAAAAATATGATTGATATTTTATGCGACCGGTAAAACTGTAACAAGTTGCGTATTACGTTTTTTCCAGTCTTTTTGTTCGGATTCATAAGATTAATTTATGTCAAGCTAAATTAGAACTAATTTAATCATAATAAGACTTAATTTTATTTTTTCTTTTGAATGTTGAAGTTCGATTACGGGATTTCATATTAAATGCGCATTATTTTAAGCAAAGAAAATCTTTATTTAGGTACATTTTGTTCTAATCTATATTATAAATATCGCAATTACACATTTTTAAGACAGGGAATTATGTCCGAAAATCAGCCTATTACCTATCTACTTAATAGTCTATCTAAATGCAAAATTTCATTAAAACCCGTTTTGTAGTTGGGGCGTGATTGACATCTAAACATGCAAACATATAATCATATCCTTTTACTTTTATAATATAAAAATATTAATAGAATAGGATCCTAGACATATACGTATTAACCACTTAACATGACTAGTCTACTTGAACTAACGCGATCATTACGCTTTTCAATAATCCCCTTTAATTTGTATCTAGAAATATCTTAAATGATCTAGTATTACTAGATCAAGATACCCCGGGCATTCATTACACTAACGATGTAATTGCAATGTATGAAATCAGCTATTTTAAAACGTGTCTAGTAGTCGTGAATCCGTGAGAGGTTTACACGTTTTTATGAATAACTTATACATATGAAATAGGTTTTAATGGTGTTGTCCAAATAAAAAACTACCGCGTGGCAATTTTAATAGGGATTACTAAAAAAGTATTTCATTTTAGGTTCACATAAAAGTTTCTTCCAGTATATTAAAGTATTCGTTCGATTTAGTACCATTTAAATCTGACATTTAACTGTTTGTTCATTTAATGTACTTACAAGAAGTATGAAAACTAAATTTGGTGACTTAAAAATATATTAAAACGAGCTGATCCGAGCGATTTCCCTATCGTAGCATATCCTATAAAATATAGCCAATGTTACTCGTGAATAATGTAGCTATCGAATGATGTAAGAATTTTTAAAACGAGTCCAGTAGGTTTTGAGCCTATTCATTACAATCATACAAACAAAGTTTTCCTCTTTATAACATAAGTGTAGGAAACATATTGAAAAATCATTTTGCTTTGAATTTCCCCGACATTCGTTCTAATTCCCTCCGTACTTTAAATTTAAATTAAGACCCGTTTTAATTAGTAACAATTTCACGCCCTCGTACGAATCTAAATAAACGGAGCGAAGTAGTAAACTTTATCTACTGTTTTCGTTATTTATAATACAATAAAATACTCGAGTGTCCGATATGTGTTTGATTGCCCATCGTCTATTGTTTATTGTGACTTATATTGATGTATCGAGCCAAATGGGTGTTGAGTAAAGGAAAAAATGTATTTGAATGATATACTTATGGTGGGTTGAATTTAACTGATATTAATATATGAACGAAATGTATGAGGGTTTATATTTATTGGGTAGGTGGTTTATAAACGCCCTAAATGTATTGTAATTTATACGTATGATTTAGATATCCTCTTTGTTCGCTTTGTTTTCCGTATCCTATCTATGTATCTACCTAGGTAAGGTTACATATCAATTTAACAAACTCATTTAATGTTTTGATAGTTATTACAACTGAAAAGGCGCAATATTTAAAGGCTAGTTAATGCTTTTTGTGCGTTCAAAGTTTCTGGAAAATTAAAACAATCGGCAAATGCACTGCCGTACACTTGCCTTACCTTAAGCTTTTAGTTCTAATTTTTAGAATAAATAGGTTAAAAGTTTAGTGTAATAATTTTATTAGTAGTTTCTGGAATAAATGCTTAAAAAATATAACCCGTACGATATCCATATCCATGTGTGGCCTAGCATAAACTTTCATTACCTTTGCATTATAACTGGACGTTTAAAGCATAGTCATTTTGTACTCCATCGCAGTAACAATGCAATCAGGTAATTACGAACAATGGCCGCCAGACAAGCAAAGCTGGTTTACTAACTAGATATTGTCATTAGATATTGCTGATAAGGCACTAATGTAATTGAAGTACCTACAACTATGCTCGTGTTTGTATGGAATTGTTAGGGACACGGCTTCATTTTCAAATTAAAAAAACTCTTTTTAGGAAAAAACAATAGACTATTATTTTGCCTAATGATATGCATAATTAAAACTGGTTATGTGGTTTGTCTCTCAGTCGATCAAAAGAAAGGATACCATATGTTGGATATTTTTATAATATCATTACTAGCTGTGCCCTGCGGTTTCACCTACGTATAAAGCCCGTTCCGTTGGATTTCCGGGATTAAAAGTATCCTATATCCTTCTCCTGGTCCTAAGCTATCTCCCTGCGAATTTTCTGCCAAACTGGACTAGCAGATATCGAGTTATAAGTGTTGTAAAAATCCGTCTACGACGACGTCGGTTTTACATTAACTAAATATTTTTTTTATTAAAGGCAAGAATAAATTTAATAAACTAGAATTTAATCAATATTTAATATTTATAATATTTTTTCATCAACTACCAAAAGACGCATTTCCCTCAGTTTTACTCGTCCTAAACGGATATATCTTAAAAGTATTTTAATCGTATAACAATGCTGTGTTCACGTGTATGATTTTCTATAAAATAATGACGTGCCCAAAGTATAAGCTACACGCAAGGGAGATGATTCTCGGAGTTAATTTGGCCTCCGCTTGACGCATAACCTCAAAGTTGTACTCGTTAGTGTGTTAGTGCAAGATTAAAACGGAACGCGATTTGATTTAAATTATATTATTCAATAATGTATTTAAATATTATGTATCCGATCCATCCAATAGTATACTCATTCTTTTACTTTCTTAAAAAAATTGGGTCCATGTAACGAAAACTCTGTAGTAAATGTAGTTTGTTAGAAACAACTATTACATTAATTTACTATTGTCTTTTTAAATAAATTAGTAATGAATAAAACTAAGTAACACGAACTAAATTATAAGAACAATTACGCAAAATTTTAATAAGTAAAAAAAACTAAATTAATTTTCCAAAATAAAAACTTAACTTCAAAAATGACTAAAGGAAAAAAGACTTATCATAAGCTTATAAACTGATAATTTTTATAGTTTTAAAGATTAGTTACAACAAACAAAATATTCATCTATAGATAAACGACATTTGTAAAATAGAAGGATTATCATAAGCTTATAACTTCACCCACAACAAAGCGAAGATATATGAAAAGATCAAGTTATCTCATTATGCAGGCCATTACAGCATCCTTACTAATAAGTATAATAAATAATTGTCGAGAGTTACCTTACATGTTACCGCATGACTTAACATGCTAAATTAATGATTATTATTTGCGGAATTTGTACCTGATACACTAGAAAATAAACTATAATTTAAATTGCCATCGCAAAACTATATTAAATAAAAAATATTTTAAATAAAAATTAAGTGTCATGTTCATAATTATGTATTTTTTCGGGTATCTTACTTATATTATTTTTAGTTGGATACTACTTTCTTCCATATTCTTCTGTAAAATTCCTTAAAACATTTTCTTCATTTTTATAGACGAATGGACTGGCTGACTGGACGACGGTGTAGACTCTGTATTAAAAATAAAATATTTTTTATGAAATATTTCTGTAATAATATTCATCATATCACCTTTAAAACATTTAAGAAATAAATGACAACGGAATTTCCTTCCTACATCTGATTTATCCTTTACACACATTAAAATATCCTTTCCTGAACCCCTCATATTATGATCAAGTTACCAATTTACAATAACGAATACATATTTAGCAATTAACTTCATATGAAATCGAGTAACCTTCGGATATAAGATTTATAATATTGGTTAATCGTAATTTTAGTAAGTAGTGTCCTTATTCTAAAATAGCAATTGAAGTTTAAAAATCCTTCTTTAAAAATTAATTGTTTTGATGAATATTGAATCTAATTCATATGTTGCAAAAACTATATTTATCTCGAGCAAATCTAAAACAATTGACAATAACCAAGTATTTAAAATATCTCACTCTTTCAAGAACCACATTTGGGAGATGGACACAATACCGTTTTTCAAAGTTACGCAATGAGTGTGGTCCGCTTTTGTCTTGTGTTAAATAAACATTGAGAAATGCAATAAATAAACCCAAAGATGCCCCTAATTTGTTGCACAAACACTTCCGTTGCATTATGTTTAGTGTCTCATGTTTACAAGAAAGCGATAAAAATGAATTTTATTTCTGAAAAAAATATTTATTAATGGTTTAGCAAGAGATACGTTATAGTGGTGTTAAGAGTAACACCTTATTAATTAAAAGGTCATAATAACACAAAATTTTCCCGCTACAAGGAAAAAAAGGGTTTAGAGGACACAAATATTATATTTTTTACATTCATTCCTATTGTTAAAAAGTAAGTATAATTAAAGAGACTTGATCTTAGGCCTTCGACTGACTTTATATTACAAACTAGCTGTGTTTGACGCGCATAGCACAACCCAATCTTATGAATTAGCCAATCATAATTATAATCAGAAATCATTCTTCCATAACGTATTTTCGAATATAAGCAGATTTAAATAGACAACATTTCCTTCTTTATAATATTTATATACATGGCTCAGAGGGATTCTAGATTACAAGTTTCCTGAATTTAAAACTATTTTTCTTGTATCTATCTATCTATCACCAATCACATCTAATTCATTTTTACAATATCCATAATCTTTGACACAAGATCCACAAGACCACGTGCTCTAAAAGGTCCATATCAGTACGCCCACTTAGGCCCATGTCATAACATTGTGATCCTGCTTAGTGTCCTGGCGCCAGGGAAAAAAAGAGACACTTTTTTGCGCCTGGCAACAATTTTTATCGTTCATTTGATGGGACAGATAAAAACAGATTATTGGATTTTGTTGAAGATTAACGAAGATTGAATTACATGTAGTTGTTATTGTTAATTTAAATAAAATAAAAATTAATGTGGTAATAGATCAAATAGGAGGTAATTTATTTCAATGTAGATGTTCACGTGATATTTCATTTTTTATATTTCTGGTAGTTACTCGTACTGTTGTGTAAATGTGTTTAGTTAGTTCAATTTATCGATTTATTATCGATATTTCAAAATTATGCTATTTTTTTTCAAAAGTAGAGTTGATACAATGTATTATTAATTATTTCGATAGATTATCGGATTATGCAAAATAAGAGTTAGATGAAAATATGGCCAAACTACACGCACAATTTTGCAGACAAATCCAACTCACTATAATTCACAAGATTATACAATTTATACAAACCATGCATCTCGTCTTGAGTAGACCCACATAAGCATAATGCAAGCCCACTTGTACTATCGCAAAATACGAATTACCTCCATACTAAATCAAACTTACATTTGCATCAATCGCTTCTCTGTAGCTTATTTAATTCCCCACTTGATTGAACCAAAATTATTACGCCATTAATTACCCAACCAAAGCTACCGCTAAGTAATTTAATTTTAACGGTCACAATTTGCTTGCATCTCATTCATTACAGCGCCATAATTTAGCACTGTCATTCCGCTTTGTTTTTTCACGTTTTAAATAGGTTTTTCATTATCCCGCGTATAATGTCGAATCACCGTTTTTTAAATTAAGAATCCCGTGGCGCCCTCTGCTAATGAAGATTTCGTCCGCCATCGTTTTTTGTCAGCCATATCTGTTTGTTTTGAGTTCACCATCAATTATTACCGAGTTTTAAATTAGTCGTTCGCGAACACCGGTCTGTTGTCGTCCCTCGTTGGCGTGTGTGTTTATGATATTTACATCTCTGTCGCTCGGTTGTCGTTGGAGTTTGTTTTGTGCGTGACGCGCCCCGCCCCTTCTTTCGCGGGCCGAGCGGTCGCTTTGACCGGTAGCCCGACTCGTTATCTGAATCTGTGCTTTTTTTGAGTCGGCCTGTGTGTGTTCGGCCTAATATTTGTATAGGTGTGTTACAAAAAGTCGATTTGTGTGCAGTGGGAGGTGCAAGCTGTTTGGTTTATTGCTGTCTGGTAATTACTCTGTAAGGAGATGGATATTACATACAGGTAGCAAAAACTATTGAGACTAAACAAGGTAAGCATTGGAAAGTTTGGATATGTTCAATTAACACAATTGAGGCTTTGAGTCAGCCGGAAAAGAAAATCCACGCACTCAGATACAGTTCAGTCTTATACGGATAACAAACGCGGTCATAGTGGTCCGACGTAACCCGAAATAACGTGGCTGTGAATCGTGTCAATGTGAGCTTTGCTCGAGCTCGCTGCACGGAGTTTGACCTCTGTACCTATCTATTTCGTGGTATTGATTTATCCAGTTGCATGAAAGCGTAGGCTTCATCGTGTGGTATTTAAAAGCACCACTAACTAGCATTTACGTTTATTCTAGTAACTAATTTGCCCGTAATGGATGAAAAGCTTTGTTTTCAATGCACTATTGTCGTCTAAAGAGGTGTCGTGACCGGCCTGAGCGTTGTTATGAACACGCGAACTGAAATCTTGTGAAAATTATTCGAATTTAGCTCTTTTTGTTATAGTGTAAATACTAGAATCAATTGTAGCCTGTTCTGATTTGGTTTCGTTAACATTTACATAACGAATGACATTTATATCTCGCGTAAATATTACTTTAATGGATTTTTATGCGATTTATTGATAATATTTATTTAAGGTTAAACAGTTACACCTAATTATTTTATCTACACTAATATTATAAAGAAAAACAAGGAAAACTGTGTTTGTTTGGTTGTAATGAATAGGCTCAAAAAGTACTAGAACGATTTGAAAATTTCTTTCAGCATTCGATAGCTATATTATCCACGAGTAACATAGGCTATATTTCATTATAAAACATTATGCTAAAAGAGCGAAGCCGCGTGAATCAGTTAGTTTATGATAAAGTAAACATTTTATTTAAACTAAATATGACTTCCTCTATTTTTAATCAGATTAAATTGAACCTAACTTCATATGAGGCTTTTGTCTTTTTTTTCTATCGCTCAATAGATAAGCTATCAATAATAATTTGCAATAATTTTAATTCCTTTTATTCTGATTGCGTCTATATGTGATTAATGAGTTTAATTTTTGATTGACAACTGACTTGAATTAATTTATATTGAACACAAATTCTCACGGATACAACTAAAGAAACACCATCATTAATTATATAACAAAATCACATTTAAGCTCCTAAAATGATAAGAATAGAATTTTCTCAAATTATTTCGTTATTTTAAGAGCAAAAACAAAGTAAATAATCCGCTTCTACTACTATAATTACATCTATAATGTTCAATGTTACGCAACGCAATACACCATCGCCTAACATTAATGTTTTTCTACAATTAAATTCAATTTTCCACACCAACAACCAACCAAAACGTCGCTAACAATTGACGTTGCATCCATTGCCATTTTGTTCATTTCAATTTGTAGGATTAGTTAAAAAAAAGAGCAATGGAAAGGGTGACACGCAATTTGGTTAGTCGCAAACAAAGGCGTAATCTCCCGCTAATGTTTCTAATGCGAGGGGTGATTCGTTTCGCTTGGACCAGATTGCAGTTGCCAGTTTGTAAAATTTAATTTGACATAGTCGTTTGTGAACTAATGTCTTGGATGTAATTTGTTTGTTTATGAAGATTTTTTTAAGCTAATAAAAGTAGCTAATTCACCAAACACTTTTATATGTATTGTGATTTAAATATAATTATTAAAGAAAATTCATGTAGATTGTAGACACCAATGTAAAAAGTTAAATCGACGATTAAAAAAGCAAATGATTTTATTTACATTTTAATTAAATAGTCTCTATTTCCACTCTTAATTAAACGCTCCTGCTTAAGTAAATAAACGAGCATATATCGAAAAACATAATAAACCTAAACTTAATTAAAACACGATAAACAATTTATTGGTTTACCACTTTATTGTACAATAAACTATAAAGTTTATTTTTTTACTAAAGAATATATCAATAAAAGGGCGGCAAGCGTAGTGGTTTGGAAAATGACAAAATAACAAAGTGTTGCCAGCACAAAGATACGATTGTCCGCAGGCGGTCGGGCAGATAAACTCGTCTTGGGGTTGCTACTTTATGTCATTTCAATAATACCACATTTGTAGCGACAAATTGCATTTTGTAATCACAATATTGAACAGATTAATTTAAAATTCTGTGGCTTATTTGTACAGGATTAGCGTTATTTATTTTTGACACAATAACACGACAAGATTAATGGAAATTCACAAATTAAATAGTCGCTATAATTCATCAAACGTGGCCACATAAATTATCTTTTTTATTTTTCAAACATATCCATTATTAGTTATAGAATTAAATACTATATTAATAAATAATAGAAGGGCAAAAAAGTAATAAAAACACTTTTTGTAACTTGTTTTAATACAGTCATCGTAATCATTTGACAGTCGGACGTCGTGTACCCTTCGGAAAGCCATCGAATCGTGTGATCGAATTTGTCACACCTAACACATGTGATTGTGCACCTGCAAACAATAAATGTGATTTCAAATGTCTTTATATCTCTATATTTAATCTGTATATTTGACTTTGTATTATGCGTAATTATTTTGACAGTTGACGTTTGAAACGTCAAAATTGAGTAATTAATAATTATAATAAATAGTAAATACATTGTAAAACATTGATTTTATAATGTTTTTGTGTCGCTTTCTTATTGATCTAATTGGATTATATTATGTAATCCGAATAGAATAGAATAGGTCTATTTTTATAATGACCAAATGAAAAACGAAGAAAAAGACATACTATTTATTCAACTAAATACTATATAATTTGTTTGCGTCTTTCTTCTACCACATTTCAATTGATACAATTGTTTTTCAAGAAGATACATTTCATTATTATTATAGTTCAAAACATATTTCTCTATTAAAAACTTAAATTTGTGTAAATTAAATCACACATTATTAAATTATATGATAGTGATTAATGATGATGCTGAGAGCTAGGTTTTTTCTAGAATCCCCTTAATCCCTAATTACGCAAAAATAAATCTTCGTGAGAATGTCATAAAGTACTAATTACGTTGTAGATACAGAAGCTAAATCCGGCTTAAAGATTTGAACTCCGATTAAATCGAAGATTTATGTCTGACAGACTCATAAATTGTCTCTTAGATATTATCTAGAAACTTCAAATAGCCTAGTCTTCTTTGTATAGAGATTATTGTGTATAGTTTTCCATAATAATCGGGCTGTGTCCTGTTCTTCACTCGCTTATATTTTCCGTTCCCGTAGGCTGTTTGGGATGAAAAGTATCCGATGTATCTCGGGTTTCAAAATGTATTTGTAGAACATTTCATCTAAATCAGTACAATGGTTTAGTCGTTAAGAAGAGACCGACGAATAAAGTTACTTTCGCAATTATAATACTACTAAAGGAGTAATAAGGATCTCTATTAATAATAATATTAAGATACAAAATTATTTTGGATATGATGAAAATGTTTATTACGTGTTTATAAATCTCCGAACGCTACGCGTTTATATATCTTTCACTTTTCAATTAATTTACTCAAGACATAAAAAGAATATAAAAGAAAACAAACATTTCTTGTTACAAATACACCAAGTTCACCAAAAATGTTCTTAAAAATTACGAAATTGAGTTCAAATTTCGTTTCACACTTTCATCATAATTTCACAAGGACACAAACAATGTGTAGACATTAGCATTTAGTCAGCCAAGCGTGTATATATGTTCTTTTGTTAATAAGCCTCTCCCCATCTTCAAACATTCCCATATAATTATTTGATATGATGAATGATTGAAATGCTTATTTCCTCACATTAAATTCACTGGTATATAATTTATATTTGAGCCATGTATTCCTTGTCACTCGAGTGAGCATGGATACATAACAATACACTTTAGATAGCTCCGTTTTTGTTACGTTTTATTTTAATTGTATGTTATCTGTATTCTATATGCGTTTTAGTTCTATTTCTGGACTGTTTTATAGATAATTTACATTTTGTATAATTAATTTTCTTTATCTACTAACAATGATAACGAAATAAACATCTAGAATCGTTAACTTGAACCATTTAAATAGATATAAAACGACAATCATTATATCCAAAGATCGTAAGTACATAAACAATCGGAATGCATCAAAATCGAAGCGTGACGATAAAAAAGGAAAATCGTAACTTGTTCCATTTTCAAATCATTCCTTCCACCTGTAGGCAGCAGTCACGGGTTTGTCGCGAGATGCGCCCTGCGGGGATTCGAATCGATTACTACGCATCGGCATTATAATCGATACCTAGTATTCGAATATGTAGATGGCACTGGCTGGATAGAAATAAGTTCCTTTGATGGTACTGGCTGGTTTTTATATGGAATTTAATTTGAATTCGTTGTACATAAGACGGTAGCCTCTTTTGAAGATGATCAGTTACACGGAGGGACAAACTATAGTTTTATTTAAAGTGTTTTTTATGCTCTTGATGTAACATTTACCTTTTTTATTTTCATTTATATTTCTTTTAATTCCAATTTCAAATATATGACAAACTTTTGCGGTAATATAGACGTCTCATCAGAAAACAAAAGCCATTTTTCATAGAGTGAAAATTATTAATTGCATTTTATTATATTTCTGTATACCTCTTACACAGCACATTTTTAACCAAGGTAAACACATAAATTCCTTTAATTACTCTTCTATAAATATCCTCATTGTTTCAATTACATTTATTTCCATACATATTTACACACCCAAACGAGTTAATTGAGTATCGACGCATCGAATAGATAAGCATCGGTACAACAAATCGATAGTAATGAACGAGTTCTTGGAATAATAAAGGGAGGCACGCGTACTGAATTTAATAGCTTCTTGGGTAAAATCGATTTTATAAGACAATTGTCGTGCGTACCGTGGCGACCGGGGTATGTAACCTAATGACTATTGACATCTTGTAGGTCTTATGGTCACTGTTTCTTTATAGTCTGTGGTATTTGAATATATCTCACGTAAATTCTTTATTTGAAAACATAGAGTAAAGAATTTGTTTTCAATTGTCTTTTTTCACAAATTTGTGATGAAATTGTATGTTTTCATTATAGATTGTTTGCGAGTAAAGGACACGACACCGTGGAGTATTTCTGTAATATCTATTATCCATTACATAGTGTGAATTTTTGATAGTACATTTTTTTATCTTGTACACGGAAAATAAAAATATTAATTTTACCAAAAAAATGCGTTAATTAAGATTAGATATTTAATGTATTCGCTGCTAATTTGATGATTTATCAAACGTTTTAGGCAACATATATCTTAAATTACCCAATCTTTTTTCAATGCTATCTCATAAGAAACTAAATTAGTGTTGAAAATTGCGAAAATATTTCAACAATTAGCCATATATGGTATAACCCTACCTTAGTTGAACATTTTGTTAGCCATTACTGTGTTTGATTGCATTACCATTTTTGATTAAAACGTATAAAACCTTTTGTAGTTTTTGCAAAACATTCCAAGCGAATCATATAATACCTCCTTCGTTTCTACAGTAATTATACAATTTTATTTACAATGAAAGATGTAATTTTCTTGATTACACGTGTTGACTTAACTGCCACAATTCTAACCTGTAATTAAACACAATGTATTCGTAATCTGTGGCGAAGACGTCAAATCAATTTGTCAGAAAAGTTTTCGCGCCATTCGAAATGACAGTTATGACGTCGGGGCGTGTCCCAGCGCCCTCTTCATTTGCCGAGCGATTTGCGCCGGAATGCGGGACATCAGAGGAGATTGGAGCGTGAAATGGAAAACGCCCCGGTGACAATCCTCCCCCTAGCCCTTAACACTCGCTAACGAAAATTCTTAAACGAGTTTTGCTGGTAGCTATCTTATTTCAGCGATTCATTAAAGACAATGATATGACAACGTAAGGCGTTGGGTTTTGGATAGTATACTATCATTGATTTTATAAATTAAACACTATCTTATTACATGTAATGATAAATTCAAAACAAATCGTACCTATATTGAATTAAAATATTTTACAATATGCGCGTCGCACAACTGGGGTTAATGCTATAATAAATAACAAAAGACTTACGAAATACATATATCCAAAAATAATTGTTGTTTACGGAATAAAAACCTTCCTCGTGCATTTTATTATTTTGGCATAATATCGATGTTACCGAATAAAAAAATCCTAAATATGCAAAGTGCAATGCAAACTCTGTTTAGAATTTTCAGGATTACAAATCAGAATAACACGTCTGCAAATAAATTCAAACTATTCGCACAAGTAATTGTTACAAATTGCACACATATCGTCTCGAGTGAATCCTCCCGCATAATCCGGGAAAGATTTTGTTTGCTAAAGGATACTACGAACTACATTACGTCTTTTATTTAAAATTAATAATTGTCATTTATATACCCAATAATAAATAAGCAGGGGCAGTCGAAATGACTCTTACGAAAAACGCGTATCAATGGTCTTTATTCTAAAGGGAGAATATTTATTATTTTATAATCTCATTCAAACAGTCACGAATATATTTGAATGCCTTACAAATCAGTATAACATACCCAAACACCGAAATAAATCCATGCCAGTCCAACCCTGTAAATTCAAATTATCCCTCTAGCAAGTAATTGTTACAAATTGTACACGAATTGTCTCGAGTGGATCCTCCCGGATAATCCGGGAAGGTCGATTTGTTTGCTAAAGGGATCCTGCGACTCACTACGTGACTTTCATGTTAAGGGAGGAAAGTTAAACGCATATTTACCGTTTAAATACTTGGTTGAAAACGACTTTCGGTAATGAGATTTTTGGTTGAACGTGAAAACGTATTTGTGCCTTATGAGATGTAATTTAGAATAATACTTCATGTACATCTATTTTAAAATGAATAAGTTTGTTATTGTTTTGCTTATCTTGAAACTACCGAATCACCTAGAAAAAATGTTTTAATTATAATAGCCGGGTCATGACTAATGAAGATATTATAAGCTATAGGTAGATAACATAGCGCTTCTACACTAGTAAAACCGCGGAGCAGAACTATTAACTAAATATATTTGTGAGTACTCCATACTCGATACCTTTATTACTGCAATTTCCTTAGTTATCGAACTATAATAAATAATACACACAAAGAAAGCCAATATGTTTTTAATACAAATAATCCGTTCACGATTGAATCTACAGTAACAGCTAGTAAATTCAAGAAGGAAAGATTAATATCACCATCATTGATACCCCGTGAATCAAAGAAGATAGATAGCGACAAGGGAATAAATCTTAATCACCGCTGACGTTTATATTGTCAGCTCACCGCATCGACACCCACTGTTTCCCAAAGCGCGGGAAAATTGACGCCATTTTTAAAATCGGATCCTCGCACCAATTTTTTAAGGAATGTTTTGTGAATTTTAAAAAAGAAAACATAGTTTATTAGATAAGGGAAATAAGATACCTACATGTTATTAAATTGATAACTAGTTCATATGTTTTGACAATGATTAGCACGCAAATGTAACTATTGTGTTTCTTAATTAATTAAATAGATATTATTAAATGATAGATACACCAATAGTAAAATTTAAATTATTTATACATTACAACCACAATTTGTTCAAGTCATTTAGTAAATTATCATGGATATAGTAGGCAATTTTATATGAATAAGAGACGCATAAAAACATATTCATTCAGAAGTCATCAATTTCGTGCGTAGAAAATGAACCATTAAATGATCATTGTCTTAATGTTGATATCATAGAGTGAGCATACGTCTCAATTAGTCAGGCATGGAACAAATGGGGGACAAAATTAACTAACGGCGAATTCCCTAGAGCCGGATGAAATATCGGGTGTTAAGGATTTTTTTCGCCTGTCGTGATATCAATTTGTTAATTTTGCTTCCTTATGGAAATCGCGGAACTTTAAGTCAATTTATTTATTTAAAAAAAATAGCCTAAATAATACGCATTACAGTTTGATCTATAAGTAGCATCATCCATGCCTCATACAGGCTTATCGGATCATTGTTATTGTTTGAACTAACCGGCTTGATTTAAAACTAAATCGACGTATGAAAGGTTTGTCTATGAGAGGAGTCTAGTTATCTATGAAAATGAAATAATAACGAACAAGAAGCTTTTACTATATCAACGTTAGATTAAATTACAAAATTGAAACAATTTTCTCCGTAGATCATTTTTTATGTCAGTTACAACTGACATGACTTCTCGACCACACAGTCACGCCACCCCGGCGCTAAATATATCTGTCAACGTGACGTGTGACATAAGCGGTCCACAGATTGCAATATGTTTGTGTGTAGCCAATATTTTACAGCGAGCGGACATAAATTAAAAACGTTTGAAGTGTATGCGCTAATCTAGGATGTTACGATCGAGTAAAGACGTTTTAAACGAAATAGATACTTAATATTAGTAAGACGGACTGAAGCTTGAAATAAATGGCCAATATTTCTTATATTATTAGCTATTTATTTAATGACATTGAGGATGGTATTGTTCTCATGTTTTATTGCATGGTTAACATTAATTGACTTTATGTAGTCGTGCTTTGACTCAAAGTTATGGTACCCTTCAATTTTAATGGTTAACATTGAGTATGAAAGTTGTTTGTATTTGAATATCAATTACTTTACTAGGATGTACATTTCAAATTACAAGATGAGTTTTGATTGAAAATGTTAACAAGACTGCATGAAAGGCCTAAAATCTAAATCGATGTAATAGAAACCATGGCATATTTTGCAAAACCATTTAACATTTATAAAGCCTAATAAAGCCTAACAATAGTTAACCAATAAAAACGTATTTTCTTATAAATCTATAACTCAATAAGAGTGCTTTGTTTTGAATACATAGTGACATTTCCTTAGGAAACTGTTTTTCCTGAGGAACTACTTTGAGATTCTCTTATGTTATACCACCGCTTAATAAAGTTTTCATTGAAATAGTATGTTTATAAGCTGTTATTAAAAGTGTAAAATTAGGACTCCTGCAGGCGTAATTCAAAATAATAGCGATTCTACAAAAAACATTCTAAACATTGTCAAATAGCCTCATTAACTAATTTAGATCATAACGTACCGTTTACAAATAAAACAAAAAATACGCTCTTAGTATTTTTTACTCGATTTTCTTATAAATCTATCAACGGGGCGTAATATTTTGGTTTCAAAGAACACATGGTAACACTTCGTAAGGACCGCACACATATTCATCAGATATTTTTATTGGTTGACGATGTATTTGTTGTAGATTTAAACGTTTTAGTACTGTTAATGCAGAAAGAAAGGTGTTGATGATTTTTAATAGTGACTGTGAAAGATAAATTAATATGGGTATTTAGTTTATGGTATTTTTATTTTAAAATATTCTTTGCAATTATTGTACTGAAGGAAAGTCTTATAAAAATATAAATCAAACCTCATTCATGTGTTTTATGACATTTATCACTACTAAAATGACGCAGACAATGTAATAAAGAAATTAAAGCTGAATCAAAACACATTTAAAAATTATTCACCTGTAAAATTATACGTGGTATCTATTCAGGTTATTGAAATAAATAATTATTTTTCGAATTTTATAACTATCATAGAGAACACTCGTTACAAAATATACAAAAATTATTTAACACATACAAAAAAATCATTACCGCTACCCTTAACATTAGTATTAAAATGACATCATTCATCCTCTTAAAATAAAGCCGTTCACAGCTTACACTCATATGTCTCTATTTCCGCCAATAATAATTAGGTGTTGTATGCACTGCCATCAATTATTTTAATGATAATCAACAAATAACACATATTGCATTACACCTACAAACAAAACATTACACCTTTCCTGATTCCTGAAGAAAATAAAAAAGTACTCTATTTCTTCTATAGTGTGTCGACACCCTAGTGTAATCCTAAACGACACTTTTAAAACGACATCTTTCATAACTGTAGCATTAAAATTACAAACAACACTTATTGCGTTCAAATATCCTCAAACTAAATGAAAAATATCTACCGCTAAACGTCACTATTAAATCGACATCTTTCATCCTCTATAAATAAAAACATTCACAGCTTACAGTCATATGTCTTTATTCCCGCTAATAACAATTTAGGCAATTATGTGACAAAGGGAAGTATTCTATAATCTGTGCTAGGGCGCTGACTGTATCCCTTGAGACGTTCAGCCCACATTATTGCCAGCCAGTGATTTATAAAACGCTACCAATTTACGATTTGTTGTCTGTGCACGTGGAGGGTCGTTTTTTTTTCGACTTATTGAAGCTTGCAATGTTTATTGCGATAATCTGTTACAATTTTTGAAAATCGATTCGATTAATTTTATTAAATTTTTATTCTATATGACAAATAAAGACAATGTAGATATTATTGCGTTAAGATATTAGAGAATATTTGAACTTGATTATTTTATGATAGAAAAATTGATTTTTTTAACTGTGTTATTGTTTTAAATGGTTCACATACTTTTAAATAATATTTTAATGTTCAAACCGTGACTGTACTTAGTTTCTTTATGAACCTATTTATATTGATAAAGTGGCAATTACTACAGCTAATTATTACAACTTTAATTGCAATCCTTTATTTATTGCAAATTGGCTATGATAAATGTCCGTAAGGTGCATTTTTACTACTTAGCGTTATAACTAAACGTGACAAGGTAATTATAATTATAATTAGTTTTAACACTTAAATATTTGTGCGATAATGAGCACACAGTTTCAATAATGAATTTGTTTTTTGCGAAAGCGGACATTGTTTTCAAATTTCAACTATCAATCACAAAATAAATGTAATGTAGGTATTGTTTCTTGATTGGTCTATTAACCTTATGTATGTATACATGCATACCTATTGTTTGTGAATACATATTCACAAACATTGAATATTGCCGAGTTCCTATAAAATAAAAAGAGTCGTTTTACTCACGAACAGTACAATATCCTACTAGGCGTAAGCGTATCTATAATAAACGTGGCGTAAACATTACTACCAAAACTTGGTTCCAATTGGTTGATTTATCGCCCGTTAATGAAAACGATTCGTATGTATGACTTTCCGTTGTTTATAGGAACCAGACCTTAGTCCCATAATATACTCACTAGGTATGTATTTTAAACTAATTTTCTAATACCCGCTGTACTAACCGAGTTGAACCTTAAACAACCAACCAATTACCAATGTCACAGATTGACTAATAGCTAGTCAAACCAGACAACACCGATCCTGCAGTAAATAAAACATAAACCTCAAGTGCTCTTAAAAGGGATACAAATGGTTTGTTTTGACTACTTGGCCCTGAAGAGGCTGTAAAAAAATTATCAGCTGACTTCAAAGCGGCGGGTAATTTGGTCTTTTATTGATGCCGGTGGAGATTGAATTGAAGATTTACTTAGATCAGGTTGAGATGTGATTTAATATTAAGGTATAAATGGTTTTAAAAGATCTCAAGTCTCTGTAGGTAAACTATAAATTTTGACTCATCGTAAGTATAGAGGACAATTTTATACTTACTATAACTATGACTGTTGATGTTAAAAGGTAGTTTGTAGGACAATACTGAAGGAACTGGAAGTTTTTCTGTCGAAGTGACTAATTTTAAGAAAAGTAGAGCCGAATCGAATAGTCATGAAATTTTCACTGCTTTCGGCCCACTTTTCCACGATTTGTTGACATTCCTCATAATCTAGTCTTTCTTAGAATTGAACTTCTTCACGTATTTTAAACTATCCATTTTTACCAAAATCATGTTTGGATTTTTAAATCAGATGCATAATTCGTTTCTCGTTATGCGTTGAAAGCAACACTATCATTTCGATCTTCACAATCTGACCTTAATCTTTATGTTTCTTAACAGAGTTTCAGATGGCTTATTCACATCGGAATAATGTGCTGAATTTTAATATCTCATTTTGAATACTGATGAGAACAGCCTATAAAGCAATTGCTAAGTAGACTCGGCGAATATTCATGAGAGTTGCGCTCGAGTGATACAATATTGAAAACAAATGCGTTAATTGTCGGATGAGACTATTCATTAGTAGGAGAATCGTCGACGTCGGCATCAGATGCGATAAACATCGGTCGTTATTCTGTCACGGGCGCTGCACTAACTGCCGGAGTACATTACGCGTGCACCGTTTTTGTTCGCGTTCTTTTTTCGAACGGCCGCGTTTGGAATGCCGTTTGAATTTCAAAATTCGAATGGGAATTTTTAAATTCGTTCCTTTGGTAAGCGCCGATAATTGATGAATGCATTTCGGATAGAATTTTGGCGCCGATGTTTTGCATATGGCAGAATCTAAACTCGTTTTTTTCGGATCTCTCTCTGCAATTAGATACTATCTCTACAATCATTTAATAAAAAGCCCCTATAAAGAATATCTCAAAATTGTAAATTCTCACTTATTTTAATGTACTAATAACTAAATGCTATGTATTCAAAACAGCATATCCACGTGTATTATGATTATAATTTGCAATAATATTAAGCCGTAAACATAACAAATGGGCCCAATTAAAATCATTAAGTAGTTTGAATAATTGAATGACTTATAATTACCGTTTGTGACACCAACGCATGAATTCAATTGATGGTAAATACACGATAACTTAATGTAATCGTTGCGTAGGCCTTAAATTACTAAAGTCAAAGTTAACCAAACGAGGCATAATGTTATGTTGTAATGACTTTGTGGTATTTGTATTAACAATTCGCATTTCTTATATAAGATGTGAATAACACAAATAATACATTCTTATATATTTTTCATAGTACAGCGATACAGGGATAAATATTTTTTCAATGTTTGGGCATGTTACATGTACAAATAGCGGTCTCATAATCGTAAGCCATCTTTTACAGGCTCTAAAATTAAAAAAAATGAAGCAATTACAAAATTATTATATATTTACCTTTTATTCTCTATTCCAGAATATTTCAAGGAACAAATAAAAAGTTTACACAAGTTTCAATTATCGTTTTCAGACCGACTATCCGAACTCGTTCTTTTTTCGAACCACAAAAAGTCAATAGTGTACCGAATCTAACTGGCCAGCATTTCTAATCGAATTCCCAGATCGAGAAAATTGCCGTTTAAAAAAATTGTGCGGTATTGCACAAATCGAATAAAAACAATCTGTGGTAGCGGGTGGGGGCCAACGGGGCGTGAAACCAATATTACGTGATTTGTACTCCCAAATGTTGTGTGAATTGGGTCCCGTGAGAATGTGGTCAGATCCCTTTGAATTCACTTCAGTTTTTCTGTACTGTTACCTCAATCTAAAAAAAGTTAATGTAAGTGGGTAGTTATTTTAATAAGAATAATCTTTTCTTTTGAATTGGGAGAAAAATCCTTCGGGAACAGGGTGAGAACTATATAGCATCAATTAGTTTTTACTTTCCAGTACTTATGTGTAGTAAAACATGTGTAATATCATGCAAATAACGTTTAAACATTACAATCAATATTTTATTACTTTTGTCAATAAATAAATCATATTTTACGAGCAAAAATAAATGACAAGCAAAACAAGATACTTCACATTAATTATACGAAGAATTTATCAAACGGCCTTTACGGATCTAGGAATTCCATAGTAAATACACAAAAGCCATTATAATTAACGATAGCACAAGCCTATATTTGATTTATTTTTCGCGGTAATACTCAAACGTCAACTTCACTGACGTAATATCATATTTGACATTTAATGGGCGTAAGCTAATGTTGCTAGTTCCAAGAATAATCAGCACATACATTAGAATACCAAATGCAAATATTGAAAGTGCAAAACAATAAATAAACATTGAAAATCGATGCAAAAAATACCAGTAGTATTTGTTTATGCTTGCGATTGTGATCTAAGCTGTATTGTTCAAAAAATACTAATTATACACGTTTGAGGGCTACACGTCAATATATTTAATACTAGCTGATCCGCGCGGCTTTGCTCCCATAGCATAATTATATTGTAAAGCCTATAAAATATAGCCTATGTTACTCGTGGATAATGTAGCCTTCGAATAGTGAAATAATTTTTAAAATCGGTCCTGTTTAAAACAATCAAAATTTTCCTCTTTATAATATTAGTGCAGACTGTAGATGGACTATTAAAAATTGATAAAACATTCCATAGATAGATTTCTGAATTTCAGCACTCACATCTTGTTGAATTTAAATAAAAAATAAATTTATCAACATATTTATATCACCAAATCTGTTCAAAAAAGCCGGATACTTATCCCTAATTAAGAAGACTACCGTCACGGCCCATTGTACAGTCTCTGTTCGTCCACAAGTAATCGCGCGTAGCCGGGTATCTGCCGTTCAGCCGACGCCGGCTTTAATGTGAACCGCTCGATTTTTAAAAAAATACAGACTAAATAATGTGTTGGTTAATTTTGGATAATGACTTGTGTACACTGCTATTGTGGGAACTTAAAAGAAACTGTTACCAATCACCTTTAACCAACCATTTAGAATATTAAATACGATGTAGAATATTTTGCATACTACTATGAAGTGACAGAACAATGTTATAATGTTATTTACATAACTGGAATCATATATTTACTCCTTATGATCTTCAAGAATTGACGTCTTTTAAAAGTAATTATCATAACAATTCATTTTTTTTAATTTGACATTCTTTATAAACCCAGAAAGATGTTTAAACCTTATGGTTACGCATTGGTATACCAACTCTCATCGAATAGAACGAAATTCCAATTGGACACTACGATACCAAAATAGTTGCACGTAGCACGTAAAAAATCTATTTCTAGATCGGCGGCCGTGACTGTCGAACGCTTTTCTACCAATCAACCAATCAATCAAGCAATCAATCAAGGTGTATCAATGAGGCACACGTCACGGTTTTCGCTAACAATTCAATAGATTTTGGTTTAACACGATTTTACGTTCTGAGACCGATTTTTTGGATCACGTGTGAAAGTGGTAACAATAGGTTTATGGATAAAAAATGGTGGACTTTTTTTCCGTTTGTCACTGCAGAATTTTCGAGTAAATTGTTGTACAAATCCTAATATTTTAAATGAGGAAGTTAGGATGTTTGTCGTTCCGCAACCACCGAACGGATTTTGATGAAATTTCTTATATAGATAGACTATTAGCTGGATTAGGTGATAGGATATTTTTGTTGATACGTTTGGGAAAACCCGGAATTTCACACAAACGAACGCGTAGAATGAAGCTAGTCTTTTGTAATTAAATTAATTAGGTCTCGTTTTGCATTTATATTCTTTAATACAAAATTGTCTTGTTTGACTACCAAACATTTAGTTTTATATCATTTATATAATTCCATCGTCATGAGCTGTTCCAATGCGTAGGTTTAAGCGGGAACTTATCACCTTACGGAATGGCGATATCTCACGCATGTTCATAAGAAATAATACCCTATAGATGGAATAGAGTGTTTTCCACAATTGTGTTTAAAGCGAAGTACGACAATATTATCACATACGAGTTTTTCGCGCAGCTTCGCTCCTATAGCCTATAATGTCCTTCAACTAATGGTTAAATTCAATTAATGTAAACAAATAGACTTTTTCAAGACAGATCAGTAATTGCTCAAATTAGCGTATTTACACAAACATGAGAAAAATGCTTTAAATTATTCGTATAGATATAAATAATTAAGTTTTAATACAGTCATCGTAAGAATTATGGTCGAGTCATATTACCTACACCAGATATTTCTCTGACTTCTGTTAGATATAATTGATTTTATCATTCTCCTACTTGAAATTTGGTGCTAATATTTTATTCAATCTTTTATTTTGTTTTTATTGTTTCCGTAATGGTTACAAATGACACGTCAAATTACGCTAAGTAGAGATTTAGCATACAGTTATCCTTTCCGTTTAAACATCGATTTATTTCACGTAAATCTCTCGTACGTAACGAGACAGGATATTCAATTTATTCTTGTTAGCTTTGACCCCGCGTTCAATGGTAATATGTGTAACCTTTATTGTTATATAAGTATAATTTTGTATATAAACTGTAGAAAATATTACGACTTAAAAATGTTACAAGTATATGTCTAACAATGTATACTCGACTGAATCAAAATTACATCAACAGGGACAAACAACACTTTAATTGTTGATAGAATGTATATAACATATTCCATCAACTATTTATACATATTATATTTCTTGAAAATAGCCAACTGAATCCCAGAAATAATAAATAGAAATAGTATTATAATGCATTTAATTAATTCACACCTAGACTTTTCCGGTAACATCAATTTTGTTATCAATCTTCTTCAAATCCAAATTTCATTGCTGCATTGGGACTACTTCATTAAATTAAATGAATTCAAAATAAACAAAGGCATGCCTTAAATCCATAGATACACATAATATAGAAAGCGGACTCGTTATCAGGCACTAAAGCATTATTTGAGTCTATGGCTGCCATAAACAGCCCGCACCGCTAAAATGTAAGTCTTCTGTCGTAAAATGTATCATAAAAATAAGCCCAGCTATCTACATTTTAACGAGCACAGAATGACATACGGGCATTCCGTAAAAAAGTTCTATTAAAAAATTAATCAGTGCGAACATTGTTGTTCGATTTTTAAAATGTTGTCTGTGCTAAACGTTTCTGTGAGAATTGACAGTATTGTCAATGGTATTAGTGTTATATTCTATGGCAATGCGATTGTTCATTTTTTTATAAATGGAATAAACAATACTACTTACAAAAGCTAGTCTACTTTCAATATAGGTCTATATGCATTCTAGAAGAATCAAAAAACACACAGCAACGCAATTAATATTTTCTGTCCATGTCTGCATAATAAATTAGATTACAAGTCCTTTTAAACTGAATGTGTTCTCGTATTAAATCTAAATGCATGAAATTTTCCATTTTGAAGTTAATGTACCGGAAACAAACAAATAGGTAACAATTATCTGTATATCCGTTGTTACCCCATTTCTGTTATCTTTTCATTTCGTTTCGCTCTGAAATTCTAGAATTGTTTTTCTAATTAACTTAAAAATACATTTTAACGGATTAAAGCATTACACGTGTATGTATTGTATCGAAAGGCTTTAAAAATAAATAGTCCAGTATTGAAAATAAGAAAATACATGTTCTTATTAAAAACAACTACTTCTTATGAATAAGAAAACAATAATAAATAACATTTTGTATATAATATCGTACTGAAGACGAAACTAAATAAAATTATAATTTTTATTATTGAAAAGCGATTTTAGTAATTTCAACTAATTGCACACTTAATTTGTCACCTTTTCTATACAGGTTAAATGTCAGTACTGCAACTCACTTGGTACAATAAAGAAAAATATAATAACTAAGTATTAAAATGTAAATACCATTCTTTAAAACGCAGCAATTTTAAACGTATACATCACACTCATATCAATGGTATGGCGCGGTTCACCGCACATATTAATAAAACCTTACAGTTTAGTCGTTAAATTAAACTGCCTATCCATTGTATAAATTCTCTAAAGGTGCTAATGTACAATTTCTTTGAACCGTATTTAGTACAATTTAGCGGCTAAGTTATAAACCCGCGAATGACTCATTTTCAATTGCTTTTTCAAATTCTTTGACCACGTTTTATCCTTAAAACTTTAAACATTTTATAATTCGCACAAAGGGTAAAAATTTTGTTAGGTAAAATAATTCTTACCATTAATAAATACCTAAAAGCTGGCCTTGTTTATGATATGAAAAGGTGTTTCATTTTTTCATCTAACGTCGTTTGTTACAAACACACAACCTTTCAAAACACATTAGGCAGAATTCCATTCAGTCACCGTCACGTCCAATTTCAAAGAAATCGAAATAAAGAGAACAATTTATTTTAAATCGCAGCGAAATACCGCCATATTAATCACGATCTAATCGCATCCTTAACGAATGCGAACCTCAATTAGGATTGAATAAAACACCCAAAGCGCCAAAAAAGAGGCAAAATTCAAAGACATCGTTAAGTATTGCTGTGTAAAAAAATTCTTAATCTGTCACGGTTCGCATGTGTGCACCTGACTTTATGCCAATGTGACAAAGCCGAGATTATTTCGCGCCATTTCTAATGTCATGCTGATTGCATTTGTGGAAATGTTTTTTATCTGTTTTAAAAGGTCATGATGATTAAAGAAGTGAGAAATATTATACCTAGGTATTGCAAATAAATCTTTTTTAATAAGTAGTGTGATGTGTAATGTTATGATTTAAAGATGCAGATTTAGTTTTTTGGCGATCAAAACATTAAAATTCGTTAATTATGTTCAATAAATTGAGGTCGAATTTTGTTTCATAAATTTAATTTTATTGTTCCTCTTTTTAATATATGTATTACCTACCTGTGTTCCCTCTATCATCCTAGCTCCAAATTAAACCCAATAAAAAATCCGTGAACTAAACTACCATGCATTTTAACGACCTCACTATGTTTATCACGACTAAATTTTAATTCAATTTCGAATTCCATCACGTGCATATAAACGAGCTTATGTTTAAAGCGACGCCTTTACGTTGTTTTCAATCCATTTATCGTTTATAATGGAGGTAGTTTCGGAGTTGTCGTACATAGCGTGTAATCGATGACATCTAGCGTGGTTGTTTAATCAATA
This sequence comes from Phoebis sennae, assembly GCA_001586405.1. NCBI lineage: Eukaryota > Metazoa > Arthropoda > Insecta > Lepidoptera > Pieridae > Phoebis > Phoebis sennae. Next base: position 674,568 of record LQNK01000237.1, read on the forward strand.
GATAGTTAATCGATACGCACGGACTCATATTGATACTTTCGTGACGGCTTTAAAAAGCTCTTGTTTTTCATTGTACTCGATTGTAATTGTGTTTCTTGTAGAACCAATTGGTCTGTAACTTAATTTGTTAGATGTGTATATCCGGGTATTAAATATTGGTCAAAATCAAATATTGGTCAGCTATATTAATAATTAGATGTAACCGCTCGTTCTTGGTTTTAATTAAACTAGAACAAAGAAAATACAAAGAAGTTATTTTGAATCATTATTTAAATCGATTTTTCTCTTGTTACAGATGGTCAGTCAAATCACCTCAACCTCTTCAACTCCCGACCGCAGCCCAAAAAGAAACGAAAGTCCAGAACCGCCTTCACAAACCACCAGATATTCGAGCTGGAAAAGCGGTTCCTCTACCAGAAGTACCTCTCCCCAGCAGACCGAGACGAGATCGCCAGCTCCCTGGGCCTGTCCAACGCTCAAGTGATCACGTGGTTCCAAAACCGGCGGGCAAAGCTCAAACGCGACATGGAAGAGTTAAAAAAAGACGTAGAGAGCGCGAAAGTCCTTTCCGCTCACAAGAGTTTCCTTGAAAACGTCACCGATCTCGGCATTCTGAAGAAGAAGGCCATGAGCATAGGCGCCAGCGAAGAGGCGGCGACGAACCTGGTAGTGAACGCGTCCAAATGAAACGAGTCGGCGCGATCCGTCGCGCCAGACGTCTACGATAGACGTCTACTCGATTTCTAAGACAATCGAATAATCGAACAGTGCGTAATCGATACGTTTAATCGATTTTAAGACAATTCGAATCAGTGCGCAATTGAGTGCTTCGAACTAGTAGTGTTTTTATGTAAATATTTAGAGCGCTGTACAAATAAGTATAAATAAATGTGATAGTTGATTATTTAAGTACTTAATTAGAGAGATACTTAATTTATTTATTATATCGTCTGGCATCAAGGAGTACGCAATATCAAAAGCAGATTTAACTTATCTAATATTATGTCCGTTTAAATAATAATCTCCCGGATGTATGTCTTGCTTTTACATAGATTATATTTTTTCTGTTATCAGATTAAAAGTTTTCAGGAGTTACCATTTTCTTATTTTAAATTTGTATGTGTTTAGTATTATTTTTATCGTTGTACTTAACTAAAATTATTTTATTTCTCTTTAAGAATAAACGAACATAACTTTTAATTCTATTGACAATTGTTTTCCCATAGAAAAAGTAATAAAAAACATATCAAATAAATTATTTATTATATAATTTTTATCAAATAATTCGGGACATTATTATAACCATTTGTGCAATAAACAATCTCTTTAATGCCAGAGATAACTAACATTATATGTAAATAGTATTATGTACAGAGTAGAAATTAGTTTTCTATAGAAGTAAGTTAATAAGCGGTTGTAGTACATTATTCGTGATTATTATAATTGGTAAAATAAATGAATTTATTTAATTTTTAAACAGATCTATTACAAATGACAGTAGGAACAAATGATATGTACGATAACGTATTATACCTGTATTTTCACTAATAATAATATATTTATTAAAATTCCTTCAGAAAATAAAGAAATGGCGGTACTTTGGTCTATTCTTTTAAGATCGATACGAAAATACTTCACAATTACATATTCATTATTGATATTGATTATTGTCTCTTTTTTAATCTCTATTTTGTTTCTATACATCTATACTTTAGTAGTCTTCTTAATTGCTTTTTATCTAAAAATTATATTGAAAAAAAAATAGTTCTTTAAAAACTGACAGACTATGTAGCTTATCAGTTCTTAAACAAATATTTTTATTAAGAATTTTTCTATATGTATATACATATATGTAATATTATAAAGTAGAGATTGTTTTTATACCGACATGTTATGATTATTATAAAATAAATGCAACAAAATTGTATTGATTGTGAATAATTTTGTTAATATTCGATAAATATTAGATAATCCGATTTCTTGTAAATTTGACTTTATCTTGTTCCTACTATAGTTACATTGAATTATAAGCACATTTGTGCAATGCTATTTGTATATTGTTCTGTGTAAATAATAAAATGTATGTGTTCTATGTGTGTGTTTCTTTTATGCGCGTGATAATGATTTTCTTAACTGAAAGTCATTAGTTTTACAACAAATTCTATCTTTGTTGAAAGTAAAGCGAACATCAAATGGGTATAATCCTATGAACAAACCTAGAATCAGAAAATAAAATTAACTGCATAATTATCATAACTGATAATTGATAACCGCTTGTTTCATAAAAGTTTAGTTTATGAAGTTATAAGAAAGGTAGGCTCCATAGATATATGTTAAATGATCATCGCTTGCCATGAACTATCATAGTGAAAAAGCGTAAAAAAACAAAAGTTTTCTAACATAAAGAAAGATAAGAGGGAAAGCCTTGAATCGAATGAATCATCGAAGCTATGTAAAATTATTAATAATATTTTGATTGAGCATTTCCATCACGAACCAATACATTCTATCAAGTTCACTAACAGCCGTTTTCAATATTCTATCTATCCCTTGTTTTGCGTACTAAAGTCAGGCAAATCTATCTATTTGCACTTACTTTCATTTCAATATGCCGTCGACGAATAGCCTTTGTTATGACTTTTGACAATCAAATGTCATTTTGTTTGAGATCTATCTATCAATCATTTTTGATACATTATTGAAAACGGCCGTAAGATAGTTCAGACGAAGTGGAAAGATTACGGCGACTGCTAACCGGCCACAATTCAATATGATGTCAAATACTACCATTTCTTCCAACAATAATGTTCACATACTTTCTACAACATTCCTAGAGAAAGATATCCAAGCTTGATTTCCATCTGAATGGCCACTGAACTTTTTCATACTTAGATATGCCCAAGTCACATAACATAAAATATAATAATAAAGATACTGCAGTAAGAAACATAACAACAATACACAATACGGTACAATTCTGTCTAGAGATTTCACTATTTTTTCGAGGTAAACAGGCAGGCATAGAAACTTGGCTATTTTTTACATAATGTTTTTCGTGGAATTTCACTTCTTTTTTTAAAGTTTTTTTACTTTTTAAATAAAATACTTTAAAGGATTTTAAACGCGGTTTATTATACATTATTTTATATTATTATTTAACCCGACGTTTCGAGCAATGAATTACAGACGTTTTGGGTTTCAAGTCTGTACTTATAGCCCACTAGGTAACGAAATTTCAGCGTTCTAGACCTATACGAAGATTCACAAATAGGGGCCTGAAGATGACGCGAAATGATTTCTGAAGTGCAGTGTGCTTTGCGCCCGACTTTGCTCAAATTGATATCCTTAGTAAAATTATAAATGCGATAGACCGTATGTCGTCTCAATCACTAAACCGGTAGATATGGATTCAATTTTGTTCAACTTTCAGAAGTTATTATCTCAAGGAGACCGATCGCTAAACGTAAAGATGAAATACTAATCTAATTATATTGAAAATGTGAAAGTTTGGATGTTTGGGTGGTGTTTTGTTTGAATGTTTGTACTTTGTGTGTCAATCACGCCGAAACTACGGAATAGATTTTCACGAAATTTTTGACACAGATAAGCTATGGGCGGATTCAGGTGATAGGCTACTTTTTCCCGGAATTCCAACAGGATCGGGGATAATGCCAGTGAAACCGCGGGGCATCGCTAGTATAATATAAATAACAAACACGTAATACTATCCTATCGCTAATAAGCACTAACTATTAATTTAAGCTGAAACACGCATCTTACCTCACAGATAAATAATTACATTGATATAAGTCTGTTAATCGATTCGTCACATCGATGTTTTCGTAATTCGAATATTCGCTTTGTGTTGCCCGCGCGATGTCGCGTGCTGTGAGCAAATACGCAGTAAAGGATGGTCTACACTGCCATAAAGACGTCGATTACATACTATATGCGTTAATATTAATTAAGTATTTATATTTATAGGCAGTAAGAAATAGTATTTCCTTATGTTTATTATATTAACATGAGTACTTTGTATCTACATTAAGAGGAAAACTTTGATTCATTGTTATGATAGGCTTTAAAACTACTGGACCGATTTTAAAAATTCTTTCACCATTTGAAGGCTACATTATCCACGAGTAACATAGGCTATAAATATAACATTATGATACGGGAGTGAAGCCGCGCGGATCAGCTAGTATTAAATTAAGGTGTTTTATTCAGTAGGAAAATAGTTAATGGATATTATTATGTAAAATAGTTCTTATTCTTGACAATGTTTTCTTGGAAATAATAATAGATGAAGTGGTTGAACTGAAAGCTTATCAATAAAAAATTTCCTACCACCTAATCTAGCATTTCATTAAAATTCGTTCAGTAATTGCGGCATTATAGGAACACAAAAATCGAACTTCCACATTTATAATATTAGGAGGATTATACAAATGACTGTAATCTGTCACATTCATGTTTTCCAAATTCTTATACGGATTGAACGATGCCCGCGTGATAGAAAGTCGCGTGCTGTGAGCAAACGCAGTAAATGATGCGCTACACGGCAGTTTAGGGTTATAAAGAGAACGCTAATAAAATTTCTTCCTACATATTCACCAAACTAAAATACCTATATATTACCAAACATAAAACGAAAAATACTGTACCCATATTCGCAATAAATATGGTTTCATTTGATTTGATATTCTAAGCACGTAATGTCTAACCGTTCTCTATGACACAAGTTATCTATATAGTAAAAACAGATAAAAGACAAAATTGAATCATTTATATGGACATTACCACACATATCGTTTCATAAAACTTTCATAAATTCCACATTCCAAATATGAAACCCAAACAGAAAAACTGCAATCTATGGATAACGACCACTAAAACACAAGTTTGAATTTAGAAAATTGCTCATATCCCACATGTATACCATTCTTAAAAACCGAACGTCAATTTGCATGAGCGTTCGAAAATTAAAATTGTTAAAACTGTACGAGAATTTGTTACGGATAAGCTTGTTATTCGTTAATTGGTCGCTTTACCACATCGACCAAAAATATTGACCTCTATTTAAAAACATTTTATATTCATTCACAGTTCAACTTTTCTTGGTCGTGTAAACTAACACGCATAGATCTTGGTTACTTTTAAATGATAATTTGATACGTTAACTACGGACTGTGTCTTTACACATAATGAAGCGTAAACAATAAATAATTGCTTTAATGAGAGTGAATAAATCTGGTAAATATTTGGAGATCGCGATGTAGGTAGACTTCCATATTTAATTGAAGTTGCCAGCCACACGCTATTTTTGTTGTACCTGTAATTTTTCATGACGTAAAAGTTGATAACATTGTAATTTGTAAATAACAAACAACATATTTATTGTTAAAAAATATAATAAACATTTCAAAATATTTTTAAAGGACAAAAAAATGCCAATTTCGCTTCCGCAGTGACAATTTCTCAAAAAAATGAACAGAAAATTCGGGTCGTATTGTTTGTAATACAACATAATATATAATTTAATTTAAAACTCCACGTTTCTTCTGGTAATAATTGATATATCTTCCTAGAAGCTACCATCTCTGATACAAGTTAGAAAGCTACGCACTCACCCACTTCTTTAAAAAGCGTGTAATAAATAACAATAGTCCATATTAAAGTCATCACAGTCTTCACAGTCGAACTTTAACTTATTATGTGCGTGGGCACACGATGTAGGACTTGTGATAAACGCACAAAAAACAAAAGCTATCCATATTCACTCTAGCCACAATACAACAAGTCACACGCCTT
>LQNK01000237.1:680510-690577 GCA_001586405.1 Phoebis sennae
AAATTTATCCTGAATGAAGCCACAAAACGTCAATTTTGTGTAAAGAGTTAACGGAGAATCGTTTTTACGACCAGAAAAATCAACATTTTAAACAAATAAATTCCGACTTTTTTGAGATAATGAAGTAATCTATCTATAACAACAATTATATTTGTTTGGTTTACTATAATTTCATCACGGATTCTACCGAAAGATAGCTTATTTTTGTCTTATCCGAGAACGCGTCCTTAAAGCACAAAAAATGCTAATTTCGCTTCCGCAGGCACAATTGCTTAAAAAAATGAAGAGAAAATTCGGGGCTTTTTGTTTTAAATACCATAGATTATATAATTTAATTTAAAAATACCGCGCTTCTTCTAGTAGTAATAATTGATCTATCTATGCCTTATTACCTAGAAGCTATCATCTCTGATATGAGTAAGAAAGCTACGCACTCACCCACTTCTTTAAAAAGCGTGTAATAATAGTCCATATTAAATATTGCCACTGAAACACGTAATTACTATGGAAAAAATTACATCTACATAAATAGTTATGTAACTATCAAAACGTTCTTTTCACTACATTTTTAATTGCACACAAAATTACACGTATGCTACATAAGCAAAGAAACCACACAAATTAAACAACTCATTCAATTGTATCGAAAACATACATTAAAAGAAAGGAGATATAATAACATGGCTAAGACTTGATAATTTATGGTACCTTCTATAAAGTAATTAGAACTGGCTATATTGATTTCGCGGGCTTTGCATACAAAATTTAAAATTCAAAAGTACAGCTTTCGGCCTCTTTGTTCGAAATTTAATACTATAATTTTGAGGTCGGCACGCGTGATGGTAGGGTGTAACGTTGCTTTGTAAAATGTGACCAATTTAACAACGCCCCTCGGCGATGTACTGAACACCAAAAGTTTGGCGGTTGTACGAAAAATCAGCATTTGAATTTGGTTCTTCATACCTAGTGTATTAGGAGTGGAATCCCTTGAAATTATTTTGTAGGAAATGCTCTATTACAAGTGAAGCGTATCGAACGTGTCTCGACTCATCTTTTAGCAAACGCGCGCAAGAGGTTGTAGGCCACAATACAGTGGTGGTATAATAAAACAGTTGTTGATTTCGAATGTAGCAATTCGAAATTCAAAATAATTATGCAGCACAATCATAGGATGTTATTACGTTCCATTTGTTTTTAAAATTGTAATTGAGCCCAAGGCGTATTTTGAAAAGGTGTTGCAACTTCAATTATTTCTTAACAAAATATAAGATATTTATTTTTCGTTGAATAATTATATGTCATTACTACCATATTGATTGGCTTTAAAGCAGTACATATTATAATCGTTCTTCAGTATGTTATTAACTAGCTGCATCGCGCGGCTTTGCTTCTGTAGTACAATGTTATTAAGCCTATAGCCTCTCTTGACGGTGTATCTACCACAAAAATATTTTTAATCGCACCAGTTATTCTTAAGATAAGCGCAAACAAACGAACTTTTCAGATATATATTAACTTACCTACTAATTACTATAGTACGAGGTGTGATACTATTTAATAGCTTAATTTTTACAGATGATTTAAAGTTTTTGCGCAACACATAAATCAGAATAGACGTATTACAACTATGACTTATTACCTCCCCACTGCAATTTTCTAATAGTTAATTTCATAGACATCGCTTCATCACGTCACGCTTAATTTATAATTAAAGCATCATTATAATTAATTTGGAGCCGGCACGCGCCCACGGCCATGACAGTTGGTCATTGTTTTAAATCTTCATATGGCAACATTTGTAGACACAAAAAATCATACAAGTTAGAGATATGAACAAAAAATATACTTCTCTTAGAAATCATTGTTCAAATGTTTATTTCTATGTTAATAAAGCTTGGTTTATACATTTTTAATTTTAAAATTTAAAAATATTTATATAAAATAATCGAGCCTTTTCATTATAAATCAAAATAATAGTAAACTTAAGTATACTAAATATTTTGCTGTACAATTACACTATATTGAAAATTCAGAAACTCTATTACTACTAAGTACTTACCTACACTATTCAATTATTAAAAGTTTGTTTTATGTAACTGTTTTTATCCCTAATAAAGAAAAATTAAATTAAATTACATATGTAGAGCATTTAAAAATGATTTTCGTAACATCGAATTACTCAAGCCAATAGTTTATTTTTTTAATCTCAGATTCTACGCCAAGCACTCAAAGTAGTGTTATAGAATGACACTATATTAAAAAAAAAATATTGAAATTAATTTTAATTATTCAAACTCGTTTTCCGTCCAAACGGTTATGACGTATACATATTAAATTGTCTTTAAATGCCGCTCTTTCTAAGTACATAATTATTCACACTACAATGGAACCTTTTTTCTCACAATCAATTCCCACAGGCCACAGCCACAGCCTCCACGTGACGAATTAACGAGAGATCTGCTCTTGATCAATCGTTTTGCACATTTGCTTCCTATTATCAAATTGATAGGGCTTTTAGACACGGGGCGATGAAGTTGCAGTAACAACTGCAAGTTTCATATTTTATGAAGAATGAAAGCCGCTTCTGAAGGACCACATATAAATAAATAGATAAATAATACATAACACCCGTATTCGCAAACAATATTTGTGAAAGTCTTTAAATCTGAAGCAATAATTAAAACTTCAAGTGCGAAACCACCACTCACGTATAATAGTCTCTGAATAGATTTATGAGGCGTTGTTGATAGTAATTGTTTGTGAATACGAGTATAAAAAAATGTATATCATAAAAGACTTAAATCACATCACATATATATACATTTGAAGATTGTGGTATGTACATATTAGCAGTTGAATTTATTATAGGTTTTGTAAAACTTCTAATCGATACAACATAAAATCCTAACTAAGATGCATTTTTTTTTCTATTTCAAATAACCTTTTACGTTTTTAAACGTAATATACCTTACACTAGCAACTAATCCACAAATTACCAAACATATCGCTTCGTGTCTCACCACCCTTAGATCCATAGCAAATGTCAAAGTGACAGGCGACCGCGTAACAAAATAAATAGAGTTGTGCCACAAAAGCGTTCAAAGCCGGGTGACAATAGCTTGTAATGAAGTGGTTTTGTCGAGTTTTTCATATTAAACTACAATAATGTTATAATGGGCGTTTATTGGACGATTATCGCCTTGCGAAGCTTGCCTTTAAATAGGCAATTATTATAATATAACTGCTTATTTAGCTAAACGAGTAGTAGAGCTTTTCAAGAGGTTTCAGAGCTTAATCAAAATTAAGAGGAATATCAAAAAATGCTGAAAGGAATAGAGGCAGGTTTCAACAAAAATAAAAGCTGTGTCATTGTATTTTTGAAAAATTATTTTTCAATTTTTAATACAATTAAGTTTTCATAAAAATAAACACTATTATATTTCATCAATCGGTAGTACTTATTAAAATATATTTTTGTGAATTTCTTACGAAACATTTGAATTAACACACACCTTATTTTCGTAATAAATATATGCAGTTCTTCTTTGACAAAAGTCAGTAACAATAGCTAGTAATGAAGTGATTTTGTCGCGTTTTCCATATTCAACTACAATAATGTTATAATGGGCGGTTATTGAACGATTATTGTCTTGTGAAACTTACCTTTCGAAAGAGTACAGTCACCCGGTAAATTATATAATTATTGTGATGTCATTACACACCTACGAAGGCTTCAATTAATGCATTTTATAGCTTATAAGGCATTTTTGTTGGACTAATAGGGACATAATTGATCTTTACTTGATCGTTTATAATTTCAATATTTTATACACGGAATTTTTAAATTTTCATGGCCAAAACCGAAAATATTAATAATTTATTGCAAGATACCAAATTTATTCGGAATCAGAAAATGACATGAATTAATCACTTTATTAAGTGATACATGTATATTTAAAAGTATGTCTTACAATGTTTTATATCTATTTAATAATAAATTAAATAAATAATAAACTAAATGATATTTAACACGTCCACTGCCCGTGACCTACGTGTGGATCATTTTAGGGTTGAAAGAGCCGCTGAAAGATATATGTGGGTCACTGCTTCTATTTAACACTAACTGAGCTCCCCAGTTTCATCCGTATACAGTTCGCGTACGATTTTCGGGATTAAAACTATTCTATTTCCTTCGTCGGGTTTCAAAGAATCTCTTTGCCGTCTGAGCCTATTCAATTCAAAGAAACAAACAAACAAAATATCACAGCTTTCCTCTTTCTAATATTATATTAGTATAGATAATGGGCTCTTACTTCCTGAACGTAACAGTAACATACTAGAATTTACATATACGTATCAATCACTACATAGGTAAAATACAAAACAAGACCTCAATTAATGCTTATAAAGCATTTTTGTTGCACTAAAAGGAGGATAATTGCTAATCTTGATTGTATTCTGACTTCTTGGTGGAAATGTATTTTAAATATTGAATTTAAAGAGTTTTTACACTATTTCCACTATTTACTAGTAAACTTTATTTAATTACAACTGGTTCAGAAAATTAATCAGGTCTACCTGGACCTGATGATGTAGTTTAATTACCATTAATGCAATACTTAGGATAATATGGTACTTTAATCGTGCATAAAAGAACAATATAGCAAGAATAGGTACTTATTTTTAAAGACATTAATCTTATTCTCGCATTGACTGTCCAAAACAAGTCAATAGAGAAAATAATGGTACGCTAATAAAATTAGTGAAAGGCACAACCGAACTGTCAGTTACATCTTAACATTAAGAGCCGTAATATAATAAAGTAATTAATGTCTCAGAAGCTGTAGTAGCTAAAAATTATACAAAGGGATGATTATATGGGATATAATTACCACACAAATAGACAAAACAGTGAACCTTTATTGAATAAAAATTCTTTTTAACTGATTTTTTTAGGCGTGGTTTAAAATTTTAAAAGCATTAGTTGCCAGTGTAGTATTCGAAACATCGGGTTAAGTAATGTATATACCGCGTTTAAAATCTGTAAAAAGCATTTTTATTCAATATAAAGAATGCTCGATATTAATGCAAACACAAGAAACTACTTAGTTTACGGAACGTCATATGTGAAGAACTGATACGAATTGTTTTTATTGATGAGCGGTTATAATCAAGCAATCGGAACCCAGTTTTGGTAGTTACGTTAACGCCTCTTTCAAGCAAAAAGTACTGAACCGATTATGATGAAACTTTCTATTTATATAAGTAAGGGTTCAGAATAACATGCTTTTAATCCCGTAGTTGCCACGGGATCAGAAGCTACGCGGGTGAAACCGCGTGGCACGACTAGTAGAGAATACAACACTAATAAAATTAGTGAAATGTACGGCATGTCAATTACAACTTAATCTATGTTACGAGTTTTAATAAAGATATTAATGAATGTATGATTCAATTACTTTCTAATTAAGTGAATTTTGATATTGAAGGATTTGTGCTAAAAGGCATAGGTATGACGTAACCTGTAAGAGAAGTTCTTATTTCAGCTTTGCAACAGTTTTTAGGGTACCTTACTGTTCTTTATTCTTTTTAATATTACCTATTTTTAAATATAATGAACCATCGATAGAACTAATTACTATTTTACTTAAAACGATATAGGAAATATAACACAGCCTCCACTTTCTATCATCAGGCTGCCTCGTCCACCGTTATAGCTAGAAAGCTGAATTTATCATAAAATATGTAAAAAAAAATAATATAAAGGGATGGATAGACGATGGATCACGTCATACGTTTGTGCATACTTTGACTTATGTACCTAGAATACTTTTTACGATTACTAAAGGTTTTTTAATTTCTCTTTCGGTTCTAATACAATATTATTAATCGACATTTCGAATAATTTACAACGTTTAAAATCCTTTACTAGTTTGGGTTAATCTATATTTTTATTAAGTAATTATTGTTATTTTAACTAAATACTTGCTTACACATTTTGAAAGTCCAACTGAAAAAAAATTTTAAAAATTAATTCAAACCAGAGACCTCACGCCTTGCATTCCTCGTTCTAACAACTGAACCATAGGGGCACGTCAATTAGAATATCAATAACAATCGGCAATATACTATAATAGTGAGGCTTAACACAAATCCTTTTCCAATCAAACGCACCGCTTTATTGTTCAACTGTCTCGTTTGCTGCAGGGGAGACCAACCTTTTATATAGTATTAATTATTATATAATCTAAATCTATAATAATATATAATGTTTATGTTAGTAATGCATGTAATATATTTAATTGTAATGTGCTAAATAACAAATTTTTTTCTTTGCATGTTTGTTACATTTTTTTCTGTTATGGTGTGACTTTGACATGATGTCTGGTGTATGGATCAAATTATATTGAATAGTTGGTAAGTTCTATTTATATGAATACAATTAATAATAATATATAACTGCATATTTAATATTTATACATATCACATGTATTTTTACTACAGTACAATTTAAAAATTATGTAAACCTTTAACACAATCAAACTGTTTACCATAGTCTGCAATCAATAATACAAATTATTGATAAGAAAAGAGACACAGTCATTTGTACTTTAAACGCTTCATTTTAAATTTACTTTCAATTAATCTGTACACAATCAAAACCAAAAGTTGGTCACCCCTGCCTGTCCCAGCCTCCTTGACATGTATTTAATACATTGTCATATTAAGATATCGGCGACACCCAGGTACTGATTGGAATGATAAGCTTTAGAGATTATAAAGACATTTGCCTTTAAATCGCTTTTATTTTGATTAAGGAAAAAATGGCTAAATGTCGAATTAATTATCAAACTTATATATTGTGGGTTCTAATCTTAATGATTGTTCGAGAAGATGCAATGTTTTCTGTTGTATTTTCATAATATTTTTAAAATTTCGTTTAGGAATTCATAAGCCTATTTCGTTCATACATATCATAGAAGATAGAATTTTGTCAACGAACAGAGAATCCAGGTAAACCCGGCTGTTCAGTGGTGTAATATGATATTATTAAAAAGAGAATGAATGTACGCACGAATTTCTACTTTTGACAGTAGGTACCTATGTAACAACACAATTCAATACAATTGAACTTGAGGATACGCCTACCGTCCTATATAATTTATTCCTGTAATCCCATCCCATTCCTCTCCTATCCTGTCTTGCTCCTCTCCCAACTTCCTATGATTACTCCTCTCCCTTATCCCTTCCCCTTCCTTCAAGTCGGCAAGGCATCTCGACACTCTGATGTTGAAGATGTTCATGGCAAGGGCATAAAAAAAAATATAATATAGTATTGCATAAGGTCCAAAAGTTCTTCACCTTGTTAAATAGAAAAAATGTAAAGGCACTAACTTTGAATAGAAAAATATAAAAGTAAATAAATGTTATTTTCTACTTTTTAGAGTGTTAAAGTTATTTTTAATTTGTATGTGGTACAGAACCTTAAAAAGTTGCAGAACACTTTCAGTTCTATACAAATAGTAGCAATAATGTATATTATAATATAAACGATTACCACAGAAAGGATGTTAGTAATTTGAAATAGATTAAAGCATCACAGATCCGCGCATTGCTCGTAAAGTTTTATTGTAAATCTGCGTTACTTCACGTATTATATAATCAATAATATTGTACTGTAGGAGGTAACTGTTTTATTTTCTAATATAACTTTTCTTTAATTTGTCGTTATCTATTATGTATGTTAATTATTAACCAACTTTCAATAAAAAAAGAGAAGGTTCTCAATTCGACCGTATTTTTTTATGTGTGTTAACCCGTATAGTTTAAAGATGTATATACCCATGAAACTCTATCTCAGAGACTGAATTGTGACTAGCTACAATATGATAACCCTTCAAAGGTCACTGAAAATGGAAAAGTTAGTTCTACTTTTTAGTGTGACGAAGTATTGGCAAAAAGTTATTATTATATTATTTTTATAACTAACGAACAAACGGGCGAACTTCTTTTATATAAATTTTCATATTTCGTGCTTTCAAAATTGCATATGCTTTATATCAATAATACCCTATATTTATTTCATTTCTGTCTAGAGAATTTAGTCTTGCAACATAAAGCATTTCATTGAAAGCTGGCAGTGTCTCTTGCCAATTTACTCATATCCAACCTCTCAAACTAAGAGACCGTAAGACCGTAATAATTTATGATATTATTCTCTTCATCAAAATCAAAATAATTGTTCAAACCCCTTTATTAGTCTCTAAATCAGCGCGTTAAATTTTTCGCTTATAATCTTAATATACTTAGATAAAATTTATCCGAACTTCTTGCAAGATTCAAAACCACCTCCCGGCCTACAATTGGAGCCACAAACAAGTGCTCACTTCAAAGGTAACGTTACGATTATGATATTCGTCTGTAATTAATTGTGGATAAACACAATAAATTCAGCGGTGCCGTTTGATGAAACACGAGATTTATGTGCGCTTTATTGTAAACTGTGTTTCCGTTTATTATAAACTAGCTGAACGGTTTTACTCTCGTATATATCCCGTTGGTAGGATTTTTCGGGATAAAAACTATCCAATGTCATTCCTGGGGTTTCAATGAATCACTGTACAAAATATTATCCAAATTATTCCTGTAGTTTCGGCGCTAATATTATAAATGTGAAAGTTTGTGAGGATGTATGTATGTCTGTTACTCTTTCACACAAAAAGAACTGAACCGATTATGATTAAACTTGATATAGATATAGGTATGTAAAGGTTCAGAATAACATTTTTTTAATGCCACGGGATCGGAAGTTACGTGGGTGAAACCGCGGGGTGCGACTTCTTTAATATAATTAAGGCTCTGCCAAGCTACCGTTAAAACTACTCTTCATACCCTATCCAAAAATATTTTCAATTAACAACAAAGCTCTCCTTCACAATTTACGATCTCAAATTCGAACATATTTAAACATCTATAAAATATAAACAATTAAACAATCCTATAGCAATCGTGAATTGATCCTAATTATGTCGAAATAGGCGTTAATAGGACACCTAATGGCCAGTTTTACGACCGCAAGGTGCCGACAAAAGCCTTCCGTTGTCTTTATTGGCCCCTTTCTGATACTAAGTTTTTGAGTAAACAGACCGTAGATTGAAATGTTGATCCGCACTTGGGCGTATTGACATTCGTAAACTGTGTAGTGACGTCACTGTGTTAGCATTGTATTGCAGGAAGTCATCAGTTTGATCCTGGAAAGAATGCAGCGATGTAGGTTCTATAAGACTGTTTATTTTTTTAATATATAGAAGAGGCAAAGATAAATGCAGGTCGTCTTATTTTCAATCACTGCCATCAACTATTTTATTTTTATTTTATTTTATTTATTGAGGTTCACCAAACAGATGTTACATTAGTTCTTACACTATTTATACTTAACTATGAAATTTATAAAAGCTATAATGCACACCTTTAATAGGTAAACACAACATGCTTATAGGCAAATAAAAACATATTACTGTATGTAACTAAAAACTAATACAAAAGGAAATTTTAATTCTAATATAAATTACATAAAAATTGGAGTTACTGTGACAATATTTTATATAAGGTTCTACGTAGTTGGGGTAATGTCAAGTGTATAAACATGATACTGTATTTCCCGAAAAAATTAAAGAAAATGTTGACTTGTATGTTTATTTTTATGAAACAATTAAATGATCAAGCCACTTGATATTCAGATACCACTAATAATCGTGATATTTCACGATTAATATAAAGAAAATGTGCATGTTGAATTGGTGACATTCGTCATCTGTGTATCGATGTTACTGAGTATAACGCATAAGCGTTGTACTGCGGAAAGTCCTCAGGTTTATTCTAATGGATAAAGAATGTGGTGATGTTTATTTTTTAATAGTTAGACCAAGCAAAGATCACCTGATGTTAAGAACTACCAGCCTAGAACATTCATAGCGGGTGATGGTGCATGGTGCTCCTGAAGTTAATGACTTCGAATCTGAAAACAAACAACAACATAAATAAGTCCTAGCTCTTTACACGTTGTT